>JAMKCH010017546.1:0-24325 GCA_023653785.1 Ophioderma brevispina | reverse complement strand
TCATAATATAAAATTTCTGAATGAAAAGAAATAACGTAAAAATCTGAATCTGAAAAAAAAAAAGTTACACCATCCATGCCAGAGTTTTGTTTGTGCGCCTCACGAGCAATACGGCGCGGCGACAGTAGTTGATGAAAAGGGCACCCCGGGACGGCGATCCCGGAAAAAATACCCTGTTACGTAGTAAAACAGTGCGATATTATCGGGATCGGGATGCCCATTTATTTTTGTAACCGACTGGTAAAAAACCTACCTACGTTCGTTCATTTGAACGGACTCCCCCCCCCCCCCCAACCACGATCGGCATGAGTGGTTTCCACTGGTTTCCTAGGGCACACACGCGCAATCACCCTCACAGGACAAACGACCCGTTTCCTTTCGAGTTCAATACGCATGTGGAACTCGTCTAGATACCTGAGCAATGCATTGATTCTACTGAGGGTGCGCTAACGATTTTTCCAACAAATTTGGTGCTTTGATGTACGATTTTTTTTTACGATTGAACTGGCGAATTTTACTGGGTACTGTGCCTGATATAGCTCATTTCATTGGATAATCCTTTATCGTTCGACTGTTATGGCCGTTCATGCCGACCACTAATTAATTCAAAAATATGCATTTTGATGTTTGTATGTATCAATGAACCCCAGAGGGACAGAAGGATCTTCTTCTCTAGCTGGAACATGATAACAATTTGCATTTTATTGGGGAAAGTGTCCCTGGAAAGGTATGGGAGATACGTTGAAGTGAAGTTCAGTCAGTGAAGTCTCGCTCGCATGTCGCTGGGAGGTTGACCTCTGCTCAGTCATGTGTATTTTTGCATGATTATGAGACGCGAAGAAAGGCTCACGAGCTGACACATGGACATGGTACAGGTATGATGAATTACACGTATTGTTTTACTAATATCTTTTATCACCTTCTCCGACGACGTCACATTGTTAATGCAAGAATGTGACAGAGCTGGGAACGGGAGGGACTAGTGGTGGGATCCACAGGCCCAGCTTATCCCCTGGCCCAACAAATCAGCCTCCCCACTCTCTTCACTACAAAGAACCACTCACCACCCAGCTCCACTCTCTTACAATCTTACAAATCAACACTCACTCACCCACCCACCCACTACAAGATCGAATCTGTGGTAGAGTGTTAATCCTCTACCACAGAAGATCGGTTAATTGCATTGCCGTTTAAAGCGGGTTTGTTCACTTTTCCTTTTTTACAAATTTATTGTTTTTTTTTTTTTTTTTTTTTTTTTTTAAGATTTTTATTCTTTTTATGCCCCAAATGCATGGTTATAAAATGTTCATGAACTAATTACACATACCGCTGGTTATGTAAATCTCCATAAACGGCAAAATTTTCGTTGATGATTTTTCCAAACCCATATTGTCACCCGGCGTTATGTTGTTATAACTTCACGTGTATAAATAATATCAAGTGAACGTATAAGGTAATGTCAAAATCATTTTTACACAAGGGAGACAAAATCCAGTTTTCATGGATTGCACATATCCAGAAATCATCAGGTTACTTAACACATACGGATAGCACTTTCGCCACATACAAGTTCACGAGGATATTTCCAAGCAATCGGGATACTCGCGCAGACAAGTGAACCGTGTGTAAATCAATGGCTCTCGAATGGCTGCTTCATGGAAACTATACGCAGAATAAAAAAATAATAATGCTTACTTATCTGTTATTAACAATCATTTTTTAAATTGAAAAATAATAAATATGAATGTGCGTATTACCCCATTTGCAAATTTCACTGGCCTTTTCGATGGGTACACACTTCTATATTTCCATTCACCATTGATGAATTTAATTGGCGCAATGATTTACTAATTAGCAAGAATGTTAAAAGACCTCGGGTCATTTGTGTTAAAAGAAAGCGTGTTTATTCAACAAACATTCAGACTCTGTGTTGTGCACGAACCAGTTTCTTTCTTTTTTAATTACTACTTTCAATTTTGAAATCTTTATGATTTTTTTGAAGTTACAATTGTTGTTTACTGAGTTGGTAATAATGACACTACTTTGAAAAGGGAAATAAGTCCATCAACCCATTTAAAATCAGGTATGTAATTTTGTATTAACATGCTGTAAACGAATGAGCAATAACCTATCGTCTGTGTCAGAGGGTAGATCCACGAACACAGATTCGATCTGTGTACCCACCACTTAGTCCTGAATAGCGGTTATATACGGGTCACGCGTTTGGAACTACTCGCCTCCCAAAGGGTGCTGTACGGTTTTTTGGTTCATGCCTTGTTGTTTTGATTTTTATTTTCAAAAACAACAAACAAAAGCTATTCAACAATTAGTGTCATTTTAAAGCTGTATAATATGCTTAATGCCTGCAAAGGTTCATTGGCTATAAGCTTATAGTGAGGGTACGATACAGCTATTTAAAGTTGGAAGCCATGGGGTGGTGCCGCCTGGAAGCGGCACCACAGGAAGCAGCGCCGCCTATAGAAACTCTATGGGAATTTGTTACTTTAGTAAATTTTTTGCAGAAATGTTAATATTTTCGTCAAATCTGGTGTATGCTAGAATAAAATTTGGTACTAAATGAAAGCTAACACATTCCACTAACATTTTATGATTAAACAGTGTGTGTGGTTTATCTAATGGGAACTTATGGCCCATTTTGTATCTGAGTAATGCACGTTTTCCTATATCTCAATGTAAGAGATAGGAAAACGCATCCAAACATTGCTGAAGAACAGCAACAGCCATTTTGGCTGTAACTTCTTTAATTACTAATCCATCAAAGTCAATGTATACATATTCTAAAGGAAATTTGATGAGGAATTCAAAATGCAGTCTATATTTGTTGTAGAAGGTAGAGCTAAATTTTTTAAAATTCAAACATGGTTTTAATTGGAACAACAAGATTTGTCTTTTTTGAACAACCCTAACCCTTAAAAAAAACGGCTGTACATGTTAATGTAATACTTTACCCACACTCTGTTATGCCATTATCTGTTTTGAACCAAAAATTTATGTGGATATAAGGAATATTTCTATGACACCTGAAAAATTTTCATTGCAGAAGTTATAGTTCTTTTGATCAAAAATACATGTTTCACCCTGTATATTTTCAGGTCACCCTTAATAATGAGATGCAATGCACATTTAGATTCCTTACAAGCTTTGGCTTTCCAATATCTATACTTTTGTTACATTCAGGTTGAAGTTCAAGTGAAAATATCTGAGTGTGAACATCAATTGGTGACATACATTGAATAATAAGCATGTACCGCAAAAGGGGGCGAGTTCAATGACACATGACCATATATATATTACCTCTAAGGCTCTAATGGTCTCGATTATCATTACTAGATATTCTTAAACTTTTTTATATGGCTGCTGTTTTAAGCCTGTTATCATAGACTATCTATCATGACGAAGTGTTGTAGTAAAACAGTGCCATTTAAGCCAATACCAGCTTCACTGCTCTAACTTTACAGCTTGCAAAGTGGCTTAATACACTAATCAGTGATTTGAAAAATAATTTGAAATTTGCAGGAATAACTCAAAAGTGAAGATAAGTCTGTCGAATTCTCAAAGTTAGCCTTTCCAGCTGTAGAATTGACGAAAAGGAAGACACGGCAGTGTTCAAGATACGATTCTCCATTCAATTAAGTGTTGTAGTAAGTGGTCTCGTTCGGACATAATGACTAAAATCTATCTCCGATTCTGTCCCGTATTAGTGGCTTCTGGTCTTATCATTTGCAGGTATGTTAGGATACCTGTACTTGTTGCATACTGCAAAATCGATTTTGATGATTTTTTCGATGTGGTGTTTATCAAATCACTGATATGTCTTAAATAATTTCATTCATTTGCAATAAACGTTATATTGTAGCATTCCTTGAGAGTCTGCTGCTCATGTGATAACCATTTTCCAGATTTAAAATTCACATGAAATTGTCCAGGTGAACTTACCCTTGTTGTGTCTACATGGCTGCCAAGTTTGGCAGCCCTGTGTACTGTGACATGAACTTTTTTGGAACAAATTGTATGCATCGGTTACCAGTTGGTAAGACAATTATTCTACAAGGCTCAAGAGATGCTATGTATCTTTAGACAAATCCGACAGCCAAATGATGGGTCAGAATGGATCCCCATACTGGGGGGCATCCACCCCAAAACCTACCCAAATCTTGTGTACGTCTGTATCACGCTTGATTAAGTAGAATTCAAAATCTACACTTAATCGCACATTTGGTTTGAATTCAAGCAGGATGCACCCCGCTATGGCTGCCAGTGAGGTGTTGGAATGTGTCAAACCGATTTCGTGTATAACACAAAAAAAAAAAAATTTTTTTTCTTTTTATTTAGGAATATACATAGAAACACTCAAACCTTAAATGGCAATGGACACTCTCCACAGAACATTTGGAACTTATTGCACCAAAGTTATATATTTCCAAATTTAAAAAAAATGATGCATACACGTTTCAATTATTGGAACTAACCACCATCACGTCACCCCCCCCCTCACCACCCACCCACTTCACATCACCCCCACTCACCCGCCCACTCACATCACCAGCCAATCTCACCCACCCACCCACGCCGCGCCACCCAACCCACTCCCTCGTCAAAATTCAAGATTCCAAATAGTCATTATTTTCAAAATGTCGTTGTTTTCCACCAGTTTTTAGCAATTGTACATTTAACATATTTTAGTGAAGACATTTAGAATTGTGCCACCACCCTGTGAAATTGGCAGCCTCCATGGATAAACTGATGGATGTGGTGGCAGCATATTAAATTCATACCAATTTTAGTTTTGTAAAACATATTTTTGTTACTTTAAAGACAACCAGGCCTTTTTTTCTGTGGCCACCTACCTTTCTTGAAAATTTTTCTTTGCACATTCCATCTTGTCACATTATAAGGTCACTAATGAATGGGAGAAAAAGGGAGGAGAGGAAGACAAGTAAGAAAGTCAGAGTGGGAAGGCGTATGGAGAACAAGAAATAATGGGGTGAACATGTGGAGAAAATGAAAAATCACCTCAGACAGAAAGCACAGCAATACTGGGTACCATTAACTTACAAATTTTTCTTAATGTCCATATGTTTTACTAATTACTGAATTCCCTAAGTTTACTGTTTAATATGTTTATAACCATGTGTATATAGTGAAGATAATTTGAATGGGTTCTCAAACACTTTGAACAATTTCTCATAAAGCATTACTTTAATAATATTTCGTCAATTTTGACGGCAAAAATCTAACCATTCAAAAATGACATTCCTAAAAATCTTTTAAGCATCATTTATAAGACTTCATTATTGTGATTACATATCATGTTTATACATTGGGCCATGATTTACATAATTTTTGGGGCAAAAGTCATACCATAGGTTTCTGGAGGGCTGAGAACAATCAGACAGTGCTTTGTTACTTACTGGTCATCCGTCATGTAAGCCAAGTAACAAAGGCAATATTTATTAGCCACTTGGAATAACTTCAATAAGTTTCTCAGTTGCCTTTATTGTTTGCTGTAAAGGGACATTCAATTTGGATAACTTAAAACAAAAATCCTGAAAAATCATCGTTAAATAGCCAATAACATAATTTTTTTTTTGCTCCTGGTTACCTCCGTCCATATTTTGCAATACCAATAGCATTTTTCAAATGCTCGCGGGAACAAACACCAGTCCCGAATCGATCAACATCTATCAATTTCCATCATGGCTGGTTGTCAGTCCTGTACGGCAGTGGCGAAATTGAATAGATATGTAAACTTTTTTTATAATCTTGGTACCGTAAATCATTCCGTCATACATTAACAATTAACAATAGCACAGAATGGTGCAGTCTATGGGCCAACGAAACCTAGTCGTATGTAGTAGAAATTCAAGTACTTGTGCTTGTTGTATTCCCGATAGATGAAATCATCATGATTACACCTACTGTATAATTACGTCTCACGGTTGTCGCGTTGGTATATGCATGGCCGCGCAGGGCATCGCGATCAGCTTTTTGCGCTAGCCTTTGCTACAACACATTTCTGCCATTGCTATGCAATTTCAAGATTGTGTAACATTTTTTCCCATACGTTTGCACTATCAATATGATCAAGCAAGAGCTATTGCAAAATTGCTACAGCAAATAACATCCCTAGCGCGACGCTGATGGTGGCTATCCAATGTCGATCGTCGTAATACGCCAACGTTACTATTATTTTGAGGAGTTCTTAATCGTGACAGAATTTGGTGAAGGCCCTGCTAAGTTATTATTCTTTTGATGGTAATGGGTCTAAATGTTTTATAATATTGGATGGCTTAGGTTGATAACAAAATACAGGACCGCAGAGCCTATATCAATATCAGGCAAGTCGAAGACGAGCCTATATTTCTTTTTGGCAAGGGCTATATTTTCTGTAATCAACCGAAAAAGGTTCCATCCAATATTAATTATTATTATGGCAAAGTGAAGCTGACTTGACAAAAATATTTTTCAATTTGACTTCAAAACTAATAAAAAGAGATATATGTGCTTGACATGTGCTCTCAATAGTTCTGCGTATTGTGGCAGTGTTGGGCGTACGCGCTACTCGCACTGCAGTAATTGCACACTCATGTGCATAATAATAATGATATATTGTGCATCTTATAGCAGGTATCAAAATATTGGGCAGTTTTCACCGTGGCTACGATAATTTTTTTCAAAGTTACACAAGTGCGAGGAGTGCTAATGTTAACATTCATTTTTGCAGTTATCCGTCCTTGACATGTCATATTAGCATATTGTTATGTTGTGTTTTACAGAATTGGGTAATATATTATGATTTTACCATGGTAAACCTTGCTGCTATTTGTAGAATTACAAGCCATAGTAGAAACCAATCTTCAATACTTTGTTCTAATTTTTAAAAAAGGTGACACCTTTCCTATATACATCCATGGATTCTCACACTAATATCGTATCTTGGAAATAATTAAACGGAAAAAGTTATATTGTTTTTTCACCTTACCTTGAAAATTAGGGGTTGCCTAATGGAAAGTTTAACTATTATACAAATATTGACTGCTATGAGGGCACGGTTAAAATTAAAGGCCCAAGGTGATGTCAAAACGCATGACTATGCCGAATATATAGATTCTCTCATCTGATTGGTAAAAATATTTCCTTCCCGAACGTGACAATTCCTACACTTACACCTATTTGCAACGCCTATCGTTACACATGGGACCGCACCACGCGCGATGTAATGTGAACAACGGTGTTGAGACTGTCCCTATTATGTTCCGGGCACAGTCGATTGCCATGCCCCGGGCACAGTTCATCGTGTCGTCCATCTTAGGGGCCCCACTTTTTAATGACTCTACTTTTTACCATCAGATGAGCGGAATCTATATATTCGGTATATAATTAACATTAACACAATTAATAGAAATTATTTTTTCTCCCCCTTTGGTAGGTGTCTGGTCCCCATTAGTTGTTGGCTTTCGTCCTCAAAATCAACCAGGAAAAAAGAAGTAACAACCGAACTCAAAATTGTCTTTCATGGGCCTTTTGGCATTTCCAATGAAACAACCAATTCAGCCAAAATATTAATTAGGCCAAAAATAAAAAAAAGTTTGTGTAAGAAAAAATGGTGAAAAATCGCAAGCAAAATGCATTTTTTTAGAAAATGCTTAATGTGAAATGCGTGATTTTTTAATGGCATTTTTGGTCCACTTTTCTCATTTTTTTGGCTGCTTTGTAGCCAAATTTTCATTTTTTTCCCTGAAAATTAAAAAATCTTTCAAGTTAGTAAAACCTAAAATATGCCCTAAAAGACCATTTTAAACAAAATGACGCGGCCTTTCTGAGACAACTTTTTTTTTTTTCTTTGCCTAAAGTAGACCTATATGTCATAATTGGTTTACAACAGCACCAATAATCTTTTGTTGAATGGGATGAGCGGTGGGCTCAAAATGGCAAACTACCCTGCTAATGGTGGCTTTCGTCTTCTCGGCCAGGCAGACACTAGTCTTTTGAATATGCTTTGCACAAAGGATGCATGATGCATAGGTGTACGGTGCATAAAATGCATATATTCAATTCAGAAGGCTGGGGTCTGCAGACATCTGCTGATGATGAATCCACTTTACCTTTCCAGACGAAATATTGCTTTGATTGATTGATCGATTTTGTTCCCTGTGATAAAAATTTCAAAAAAAGGAAAAATAGTTGTTATTGTATGGACCCAGACACCATGCAAGGCAAGTTTATAATATGCAATAGCAGTTAGCATGAAGGTCATGGAATTTTGAATGAAAAGTCTGTCCCCTGCACTGGAATGCAGCTGAGTGTTGTTGATGAATGCAAGCATAGCCAGGAGTCCTCATCTGAATCTGCAATGTTGCACTAGCAATTCTTTTAAAAAGTTTCATAAGCCTTGTGTGAACTCATTAATAGTTATAATGGCATATGAAAAGCCATGAACATGATCAGACAGTTGTAAGCATAACACCACACTGCCGTACCAGCAAGATTGCATGAATCTACACCTGCACATACATGTGCACAATGGTGCTTAACTACACTATCTCCTAGTACATTGATCGAATGAGCATTCAACGTGCTCATCCTTCAAACTTTTTACAAGCCATTCAGATAATTAGTGTATGTTTAGCTTGAAAACCACCCACGGTCATGTTATTTTTTGACAAAAGCCTTGCTTTAAAAAGGCTAAATTTTTCAAGTGTTTTTGTTCCATCTGACCAATAATTTTGCTCCCCTGGAAGCCATTGGGGATATGGGGGATTTTGCGACGCATAATACCTCTTATAAGTGTTCTGTGTTCCATTTTGGTTAGGTTAATTTGGTTAGGTTCACGGTTAGGTCATCAAGACTAAAAAGGTGAACATCTACCAGATAACTAATTTTTGTTCAAATTTGACGTGGATAGTTGTGGATCCAGCTAGGAGGGGGCTGCCCCGAAGCCCCCTGGATCTATATTTGGGTGTGATAGTTTTAAAATGGTAATGACTGGGTAATCACTGGCCCAAATCTGTTGGCATTTTTTCCTGAACCCAGAAGATGTTGAACCTTGAAAATATTTAATAACAAAAATAATATTCTATCCAATTAAACAAGAAATTCAAGGTTCTTTGATGTTAAAAAGTAATTGATTTCCAGCTTAAAAATCCCATTCCTGGGTCCTTGAGTAATTAAGTAATTGGCCCATAATCCAGACATTCATTGATAAGCAACACTTCTACCAACTGCTTCAAAATGAGCATCCCAAAGTAATTGTTTGACCTTTTAGCATGCACTTTCATAAAGCTCATGCATAGCACGTTTGATTGTGGAAGTGTAGCTATCACTCACCAAAGACCATTGTTAGAAATGCCTGTGAAAGAAGAAGTGTTCCTTGAAAAATGGAAGCTTGTTAAATCTTGCTTTTGGAAAAATGGCAATTCTTTGATTTTAAGTTTTACTGCAACTGGATCAGTGGCATAACAGGTGGTGGGAGTTGCCCCCTGACCCCTGACGACTTTGGCCGGGAAAAAATTTGCAAAAAGCATGCTCAATCAGCCATTTCTTAGCCCTCTGACCGTGAAAAATTGGCCTTTTGACCCCCCTGAGAGGGAAAATTTCCCAAGACTGGGAATTTGCCCCCTCAGAGCGGGCAGGCCCGTTACGCCACTGAACTGGATGTGCATTTTGAAATAAACCAAGAGGCTAAAAATATGAACCAAGATTAAATATAGGCCTACATAATGTTGTATTCAATTGCAGGGCTGCCGGCTGCAACTTGCAAGTGTTTAGTTTATTTCAATTTATACTCTCTCTTGGGCCAAATTAAAATAGAAGTTTGTCTCAGAAGATGAAAAAAGGCAATGTGAAATGCATTTTTTTGTTTTAAATTAGAGGTGGGCTATAGAAGGTCAATGTTTCAGATCACTTTGAACACAGGCTCATTTGATGACTTTAATCACCCTGATCCCACTTTCGAAGAAAAAAATGAAAAAAAGTGCGAAAACCAGGGTGCCCCATCGAAAAATCCAAAATGGCTGCCAAATTGTCAAAATTTTGATTTTTGACCATAACTCAATTATTTTTTGTTCATTTGGCTTAATTTTTTGGTGGCAATACCCATGTTTCATATTGGGTATTAGGAATCATGCTATGCAACTTTCATCCCACCATAGCCTTTCGTTTTCTTGAAAATGCCATTTTTGCATAAAATTGACCTCTGAGGGTGCTTTACCATAAAATGCGCATCCAATTGATATGGTGATTTTTACATTCAAAAAGTTTAAGAGAGTTTTATTATGAACACATGCTGAAAATTTGACTTGCGTTGTGTTTACGGTTTTACAACTGTAGGCTTTTTAGTGTCATAAAAATGCCCTCCATTGAAACCCACACGTAAGAAAGTTTGTTGACCCCTGTACATTCCAATGGGAGTGTTTTCATCAAATTTTGAATTAATGCCATGGGAAAAATGGTAAGTGTTACACAGCTCTAATCTTCAGAAAATGATGCATCAATGCATTCTGATGATGGCCCACCAGTTAAAATTTAAAACTTTTCATACGATAAGTACTTTTTGGGAAAGCGCCCTCGCAGTCCAATTTTATGCTAAAACTGCCATATAAGAAAACAAAAAGTCGTGGTGAGATAGAAATTGCATAGAATGATTCCTTGCAGGCCAAAATATGGGTATTGCCACAAAAATGAAAGTGATTAAACAAAAGCTTATCAAGTTATGGTCAAAAATATGATTTTTGGCCAATTTTGCGGCCATTTTGGATTTTTCGTTGGGGCACCCTGGTTTTCGCACTTTTTAATTTTTTTTCGAAAATGTGATAAGCATCAATAAAGTCATAATTTTAGCCTGTGTTCGAAATGATCTGAAACTATGACCCAAATATAACCCTCTATAGCTACGGCGGTCCAGTAAGTATATCCTGTTTCTAAAATTGAAAAAAAAGTTGTTGTAAATTGAAACCAGCGTTTGTGAATTCTCAAGACTGGAATAATACCGAAAGGCATCATGGGAAAAAGGGATGCGGTCCGTAGCAATTGCGTGTTCACTTTTCCGTGTTTGCGAGCATCGAAGTACCCGAGAAAACTTTCAATTTTCTCGCTAGGTTCTATAGGTTCAGACCCAATTACGATACATTCAAAACAAAACATATAGTAACAGACCCTCTGATGCAAAAATCTCCATAGAACCCCTTCGTTTTCCGGAGATATTTGAGATTTTGTTTCATTTGCATGCATTCGCTATGACGGACTGATAAACGTTAATCTCTTGCGTAGTACTAATTTAGATAGATCTTTCGCAGGAGTCTGTGCACAGACTACACACTTTCCTTCCGGACCCCCATACTTATAGCCCACCTCTATTTAAATTTAAAACTATTTATTTTGCACACATAAAAAGTTTTATTTACAAAGACAAAAAACACCCAATGTTTTGAGATTCTAAAAATGTCTTCCTCAAGGGAAACACCACCACAAAAATAAAGAGCACATCTTGATAGTAAAATAGAACACGATTGAAGAACGGAAAGGCCAAACAATATTTATTAAACTGAAAAGAAATTTGAATTAAAAAAAAGTACTTCTTGGAAAAAATCATTAAGTATATAAAAACAGTCCCAGCAGAAAGTATGGCAAGCTGATATGACAAAAAAAGCTAAATGGGATAAAGACCAAAGCCATGGCGGCCACTCTGAACTACTCCCTTTGCGTGGCATTTTCCAGCACTATTTGAATGTTGTTTTACTGTTTCCTTCCCTTTCTCTGTTTCCCCTTATTGCAATGTGTAAACAGCCAACTGCATAGTTGTGTATAAGAGTAATGTTGGAAAAAGTGGAAGTTTGTGGTGTGACATACAAACCCTGAGTTTATGTGCATCCCCATTATTGAATGAACAAACAACTTACAAATTTATTGTTTATAACTACGGTAAATACAAGATTTCTTTGAAATAAAAACCTTCCCTTTACAAGAACAGGATACAGTCCATATGGCCCAGAGTTAAAAAAAAAAATGAAAAACTTAAGGTCTGGACGTAAACCCACCACATTTTTCAAATTGCTCAAATTGCTCTATTTTCTGCAGTATATACAATCAAATTGGGTGTTTTGGATGGGCTACAATCGCTTCAAAACTTCAAAAGCCATCATTTTGTTGTTGCAGCTAATGATGACCTAATAAATTACAAAAATTACATATTGAAAATTTGAAAAAATGCAAAAACATTACACGATTACAATGTCACTGTCAGAAGAATGACAACCTTATGGATTTTTGGAAAATTAATCCTCATTTTTCAAATTCTTTTAAATTACAAATAACAAACACCATTCAAAATAACATAAAATTACTAAAAATAAAAATCAAATACAGCTCACAAACTGAATTTTGCACTGACCCTCTGCTGCTTCTTCTCAACCTGGTGGAATGAAACCCACCTCCATTCATGTACCGAACAATTTCACACCACCAAACCATTTACCTTTCCCAGTTCCTAACCCCTTCTCCACCTTTCCTACACCGTTCCCTACCCCCCTCCACCACACCAGCCCCCCACACATCCGGCACACACCCACACAACATACACACACATCACACCCACACCCCCTACAACAACGACTTTCACCTAGCACAAAACCACAACAATTTTTCACTAACTTTAACAAAAATACACATAGTGTTGATAGCATGCATATTCATGTGCACTCACAGGTACGAAATCCCTAGAATTTTAGAAATACTGATTATCACCTTTGCTCTTAATATCCAGAATTTTGCATTAAAAGGTCCATGGCCCGAGCACTAATTACCCTCGTCCCCCGAACCCCTTCTTCTCCCCGCCAACCACACCGGTCTACTACTTAAAAAATACAATTATATAATTTTGAAATTTTGTATAACAGGGTGTTTGACAGCATGCATATTCCTGTGCATTCTTATAGGAGAAAATCCCATAGAAATACTATTAAATTGCATTTTGCTCTTTATCCAAAATTTAGCATTAAAAGGTCGCATGGCCCGATTGCTAATAGCCTCAGTCCCCAGACCCAAGATTTACTGAATTGGTCAGTATTTTGGTATCCCTGGAATCTTAGGGCTCAAATAAAATTTGTTTTGAATTTATGGCCACAAAAATGGGTCCCCATTTTTTTGTCAACAAATACACAACTTGTACTCTATGTGGGCTAAACATAATGACATTTAGCTCTCACACAACATGGATTGAAAATAATCGGTCGAACTGGCAGTGTGGGAGTTTCTGGAATCAATGTCAAGACAACAAAGATGAAAATTTAAAAATCGGACCATCCCCCTTAATTACGGATCTTTAAGCAATGGTTAAGTGTTTCTGACTTTACTTGATGACGCGTTGAGGTTGAGGATGCACTAATTTGGGCAAATTATGAAAGGCCTTGACACAAGTAACTAGGCATAAAATTTTGTTGCAGCTTTGTTGTCCATGTCTCATGTCCACTTCAATAGACCCCTCAGGCATAACAGATTAATTGACACCTTATACCTAACATACAATAGAGCAAATTATATTTGGCTTAACCTCTCACTCCCCCCCCCCCCCCCCCCCCCAGTAATAAAATGTGTTGAAAAAACTGGCAACTGCACAGGGAGGACCTATATGGGGAATGAAACATTTTAGATCTTATATAATCGGTAACCCCACCCTCGAACATGATATTTTGGCAAAGCATGTCTCTCGACTCTCTGTCACTCTACTTCATGAACCTAACTTCCTTGAGAGGCAATGCAAAGCAATGAAAACTGTATGTTAGGTCTCACCTTGAAATGCCCACCACAGCTAGTTGAAATCTCACAACATACATGTTAATAACCTAGAGGAAAAATCTGAGGGTTTCTGCCTAAAGCCTAAAGGCAAGAAAAGCCCTCAGGTTTTTTTTTGTGTCGCCTGCCTTAGGAGGAAAGACACATAGGTATCACGTTTGTCCCCGTAGTCATGTGTTGTTGATGTCTGTTTGATGTCTGTTGTTGTTTTGTCTGTTTTTGAAAAAGGGTTAACATTTCCCTGTAAATCCACCTACTCCTACTTTTTTGATGATTAAACCAAATTTGGGTCACAGTTGCAACATGACTCCCCCCATTTGTTGATGAGGGGTCAAAGGTCACATATCCAAGGTCAAAGGTCATGTGAGGTCAAGTTGTAAACTAGGGCATGACAATGTCAAAATTGACCTCCTTTGAAAAGTTGAAAGTTCAATTGTAACCAAACTTGATTCATAGGTGCACATGGGATCCCTCATTTGTTGATGAGGTCACAGGTCACATACCAAGGTCAAAGGTCATTCATCATTCACAAACCGCTATGGCAGATGACACAAGCGGACCGGGACCGATGTAATTTTTTTTCACTGAATACACGAGAGGCACTTAGAAGCAAAACATACAAATAACCATTAGGCCTATTGCCAATAGCGCCTACCAGACACAGACTGAGATTCTTGTTATATGCTTTGTGTGTCTCAGAATTCTGACTGAATAAGCAGTGCCTGCCTGTCAGACTACCCATCAGGTACTTCAAGCTCAAAGATTTTCTATCACTCCAATTTTCACTGACTTAAAATTGAAATATTGGACAACAATTGTGGCATGAAATGCTTTATCAATAATGGGAGCATTATACCATTAGTGCAATTATGTGGACAGTTAACAATCATAACCCATCAGACCCTAAATTTTCAGATTTTTTTGTTTAGTCACAAAACTCACAAAGTCATCTTTTTTTAAGGGGCGCCGACGGGCGCACCTATTAGCTTTTGGCTTTGGAAACCGTTACTGCGGTCCGGTAAGTGTAAGGAATGCGGCCCGTAGTGATTGCGTGCCTTACTTTCCGTGTTTTGCGAGCACCGAAGTCCCTGACAAAAACGTTCAATTTTCTCGTTAGGTCTATAGGTTGAGACCCAATTACGATACATTTCCAAAACAAAACATAGTCAACGGACCCTCTGATGCAAAATTCTCCATAGAACCCCCTTCGTTTTCTCTGGAGATTTATAATATCTTTCGCAGTCTGTGACACAGACTTCACACTATCATCCCGGACCGCCGTAGGAAACTGTAGCCAAATTGGGGATTTCTACGTTACATCATGCGATCTCTGTTTACATAGCGGATGTTCTAATATTGGGGAAAATATATGAGGAAGTTGCTCGAAATTTACCAACGATGACCTAAAACATTATTTCGTTCGGCAGAGTTTTAATCAAGAAGAAGTTCTTCATTTTCCTTCAAGATTTTTAACGTTTTAAAAACACTGTATAATGGAATCCTCCACGTAACACGCCTTATTGGGTCATGTGCATCGTGAACCAGCATCGAGTTGTCTTCCATCCCCTTGTGACCAATTGAGCAGATTTACAACAAGTACTAATACTGCAAGTTCCTATCTAAGCGCCGTCGGTTAAAGGCACTTACACACTTGCATTATTTTTCCCCCCGTTGGTCTGGGTTCGAAACCGGTCAAGAGAAGTTTGAATTTTTCAATTGTTGTTATTTAGTTTTGTTCTGTTTGTCGTGAGCTGTTTGTTACCAATAAAGAATGTCCGTTTGTTTTGCTTTTTTGTCTCCCTTTTTCCCCCCATTTTACTTTTTTTTTTAAACAACCTACACAGCTTAAATTGAATCACACGAAAGTTGGGGAATAAGTCGGACCAAAATGAAAATAATAATAATTAACAAAATTCCAACTGAAACAAAAGAAATAATTTAACATATATAAACCTCAAAATAAAAATTTCAACAGATTACAATTTAACCATGAGTGAAAAAAGAAAATGCTAAATTACAAATAGCAAAAACACATAACAGATAGATTTTAAGCAAGAAGAAAACAAATTAACTTAAAATTATTAAAAATACATAAAATAATATAAAGCAAATTAATTAATACAAAAGTTAATGAACAAAAATAAATTTAAAAATAATAACAATGCAACTAATAAAAAAATATAACAAATGCAACTAAATGAATACCCAATAAAAAGTACTAAAATAAAATGAACTAATAAAATCAAAATCTTTAAAATAATAAAATTTTACTTTTGTTTTTTGATATTTGAATGTTTTAAGAAAACAAATTGCAATGGAAACAAAAGAAAGTCACCCTAACAATATAATCAAAGTACAAAATCAAAATTCAAAAAAATTAACAATTGAACATGAGTGAAAATAAGAAAACGCTAAAACGCTAAAAGACAGAAACAAATAGAATTTAAAAAGAAAAACATATTACATTAAATTAATTAAAAATACATAAAATAATATCGCAGATTGAAATAAACAAAAATTATTAGGCCAATGGAATTGGATTGTTAGTTGCCAGTTGACTGTTCGAAAAAGTAGGAGGTTCATATTTCATTATTCATTATTTTCAAGATTTCATAGCTGCCACACTGCTTCCAATTAGTTTAGTTCCTGTAATGTGTACTACTGTTATCTGATTTTAAGATTATGGTTATTAAGATATGAACCAAACTTCTAACCACATGAGTAGATACATGGAAAATGGATGGTTAGTCGCAGTACGGTAGTCTTATTACCTTTGTCCAACAATTTGAATGTCAATTTTACTGATCAAATTCTCAAAGCCAGGATTCACAATGAATAAAAAAAACTACCATTTTTTTTTTAAAATTAGGTTAAAAACGCGTGTTTTTTTGTTTTTTAAAATTACCATAATAACATTTTACACTTATTCAGGAGTGAAATGAATGACAAAGTTGTTATAGGCGGGTTTTCTCCATCGCATTGTGAAATTTTCCTTCCTCAAAATCATGTTATTTGAAGAAAAATATATGTAAAATTCTGTCAGACCACTCAATCGGATAGCTTTGTTGAGTTTTTGGTGATCCTCTTTTATTGGATACCAATATGTGATGATGACCTGTAATTTGAAATTATTATTGCAAAAATGTACTTTACTCCTTACTTACTTCCCTCCTCTTCCAGTTTCCAACTTTGGCGTGGAATCGCACCAAAACAGAAGGTTGCTGGAATCACAAAAGCACCATCAGTATTCAGTCATTTTAACGAAAACTGGTACTGTTAAGAAAAGTATTTTCAAGAACTTACCCTGCAATGCCCATTGACATGATTGATACCAAAAAAAAAAAAAGACTACTTTTCCACCTCCGCATCTTCCCCATCCCACCGATGTCATTTTTAATTACCTAGGTATTTCCTCTTCCAACAGCATGCCCCATTAAATCCCGAAATATTTTGAGTGGAGTTTTAGTCATGTGGTACTGTACTTCGCAATTCCTGATATGACCCGTGTCGTTTGAAAGGTGAAAATATTGCCTTGCAGAAATTGAACCACAATTGCTTTGGAATGCAGTTTTGCTATAATGGGGGTTTGTTACCCATAGCCAGTACAACAAGTGTGAGTACACAAGTCAGCCAAAACTTAATGCATTGCTGAGGCGCTAAAAAACTGCATTTACATTACCTAATTTCTTAGCATACTTTAGAGTGAACCTTTAAGCTGCAGCAAATTAATAATAAGGAAATGCAACAAATGATTTTTGTCTTAAAGGACCATGGCCCATGGCTATATCCGGACATGTATAGCCTCATCCCCAGAACCCAGAATTTAACCTGAGTGGTCAAAATTTTGGTTAAGCTATGGATGTACTATTATAATACCCTGTAAAATCTTAGGGCTAAAGGATGCTGGTTTGGATGTTATATGAGTGAAAACATGCCCCATTTGGCCGACCAATATTAATTTTAAGATCCAGTGCTCTTATCTATGGGATTTACAAATCCATGTTTTTAGCTCGCTCTCAATCAAAACGTTGAATATCGGGGCACGAAACTCTCAGATGGGGTTTTTGGTGAAGACAATGGCTAATAAAGATGACACTTTATAATACTTCTAAAGCGGGTCATTCCCCTTTAAAAATGCTAAAGCATTCCCATTAGAACACTGTTCAGCTCAATGTTGTTTTGATCAATTCCAAAGCACGGTTTTTGGAAAAAAAAAATCCTATTCCTTCCTTTCACATAAAAAACCCCTTACTTTAACGCTCATTTAGCCCACAAAGCGTTAGGTGCTTTTTTTGCTGATTAGATATGTCTTTGGTTCTTAAACCGTTGGAACACTTTTTATTACCCCTAAGTACTGACATGCGTTTAATACAGTCATTATGGCACACCATTGCTATGCATCATTGATGATTCAAAACACCCTCTGTTTCTAGCTAATCCCATAGTAAATAATAATTTATTACTCTATGGTTCGTTCTTTTAAGCATAATGGAGAGGTTCATGTGTTTGAATCCAGTCAGTGCGCAATTTTTTACAGATGGGTGTTGTGACAGGCTAATGGGGAAGATTAGTCCCTGTCCAAAAATGTTTTTTTTCCTTTTATCCCTTGTTAGCTTATTTGCCTACTATTTTCAATAATCTCTGGTGGAACGAATTTGTAATTTTATTTTTTTTAATTTTTTTTGTCTACCAACCAACAGAAATTACCACCAACAGACTTGGTCTGGGTGATTTTGGTATGAAAATTTGCCCATGACATGTCATTAAATCACACTATCAGAATCAACTGAACTTTTAAATATATTTTGGTCAGGCTATATAACATTGAAGTACACGAGACTGCTATAACTTTGTTCTCCACCAATTTGGCATACTCTTCACACCGCGAATTTATATAGAAAGTGCAGGGGCGCAACGGCCAACAACACTACCCGCAAGGCGACGCAGTGCGTGATGTAACCCCACCCGCGGCGCACACTTGTTGGAACAAAGGCGCGCGAGTAAAACGGAATTACTTTACGCTCGGAATAAAAGCCGAATAATTTTTGCTTATTAGGTTATTACCACAGGATAGGGTGATGATAATAATGCACCTTTAAGTTCAATGGGTTGAGCTGTATGCATGCCCGATGATGACTCAATGAATATGCCTCTTACTATTGTGATCAGAAACAACAGTCCAGCAAGTCCAACAGGCATCTGTCTTGTTTGCTTCCCACCTCAGCAGCCTAAATGTAGGCAGAACTGGTGCAGTATCATTTTCCCCATTTTCAGGTACAGTCGCCTACCTCATTACAAAAATAAAAATGTTTAGAAGAGTCAAAGTGTGACTAATACCACTGTAGTTTTAGTTCGTCATAAGCCTTAACTGAGCATATCATGACTCCGATATTACCGCTTTGTTTACAATATTAACTTTCCATATTTAACTTGCATGCACTTTACATGCGAGTATGTGATGGTGCAATGTACCCATGGACATTGCATAATTTTGTGATTGATGATGTTAATAATGTGCCATTTACTGAATGCAGGCCCTGGACTGCATGAATCCACAATGTGCTCCAATCTTAAAGACCTCTTTAGATTTTCAACATTATTGTTGTGAATAGAAGTTTTAGAGACTAGGCCACATTTGGCTATTTATGGGACGCAGTGGCACAGAACAGTGTTTGTGAATGGAAGTTACATGCACTTCATGTGCATAGCAGTCTGCAAGTACTGAGAATAACAGATCGCATAAATTGGGATGATCATGTGTGTCCAGCACTGCCACTTGACTCCATGATTTTGACCCAACGTCCCAGACAGGTCATGAGCTTTTAAAGGTCATTTCTGCTTTCAGCACCTTCCTCTTAGTTTTTTTAATTCACTGTCACTGATCACTAGCATCCCTTAGAAAAGCTTATTCCCAAAATTTGAGCTGTCCCGATCTTACTGTTTGTGTTATGAGTCAATTGCGCGTTAACGGACAGAAAATACAATGAGCGAATTTCTTTTCTTGCGAGTGCGACCTGAATTGGCAAACGCAGATTTGGTACACATGGATTATAAGTCTAATGGTTCTGATATATGAAAATCTCAAAATCTTTTAGGTAAGTTGGGGGATGGGGTTGGGGATCACAAAAATGCCCCTTTCAAAAAATGTACACAACAGTGACTTTGATCTCATTTCGTGTCACTCACATGTGCAAAGATAGGATTTTGTTCCCAATGACAGTGGCATAAGCAACCTTTGGTCCAATGGGGGGGGGGGCAGAATGGATCCTGATGCAGGGGAAATTGGGTGGGGGAGGGGCAGGGGGGTTCCGAGAAGAGGCACCCCTTCACAAAAACTTGATATAGTGTAGCTTGTTGTCTACATGGGCATGTCTTCTGGCTATTTCATGATAGTATAGGATTAGGCAAGGGTAGAATTTCGACGCGAAGCCTCGAGTCGACTCACAGCCTAGACTCGCGGAAGATTGGTACAGCGGCGAGTCCATATGGACTCCCTGTAGAAACACGGACATGCTTGATAATCAACTCACTCACTCGCAGGAAGGTCCATGGACTCGCGCCAAATATATTGCGAGAGTCCATTTGGACTCACACGGCTCTTTACAACCAAATTCTAACCCCACTGTTGGACCAGAAGGATTCATTTCACTTGTATTTTAAATGAGATGATTTAGTCTGTTTTTTTTTTCTGTTTTGTTGCTTGTGGGTTTTTGAAAAGGAGTGATTTCATCATTGCTGTGACCATGCTCTAACAGAAAAAATTACCATTGGTCTATTTTAATGCACAGTCCAACCTTTATGGATGTTGGTGATAGTGGCCAGCATCAAACGGGGTGGGCTCATAATTGGCCGACCTTGTCCCCTTCTCCCAGAAGAAAAAATATCAACTTTGTCAATATTTGTTGAATTGTTGTGCTCTTATAATTTCAATTATCGTTACCCCATCTTTACCCCCTCATAAATTCCTTTTTCACCCCTAATTCCCCCCATCAACTACGGGATTAAGGTCTGATGCTGCCACTGTGTGTTGGATCCAAAGGCCAATCCAAAGCAAGTATTACACAATCTTTCCCCCGTGGAATAGAAACCATTCAACCTGACCTAATCTTGTAGGAAGTGAGCTATTTAAATACAAGTAAAAATGTACAGCAGTCAATTTCAAGCAGCATGGTGGGCAAAATGTGTAGTCAAAATGTGACCATCTTACAGAAGCACTTCCATGAATTCCCTGTAATGGTATTCCATGTATGGTGTAGTTTGGTCCCTTGATCAACACTTCATTTTTTTTTTGCCAATATTCAACCATGTATACTGTCGACATAGTGGAAGTGTCCTAACGGAGAGTTTTTTGGTCCCCTGCCAACTTTGTTTGGCGAGGGGGACTATAGAAATTCCCTGCTTCCGTGTGTGTGTTGGTCCCACTCGATATCTTTGGAACTAAGTTCAAGTGTGGTTTGTCCATCTCGCACATAGAATAGATGTCTCCATCGTGTATGCGCTGGGTGTATCCGAAGTGGGTAATGTTGTAAAATGGGGAAAGTCAAATGAGGTCAAAACATGGTCAAAGTTGGGTTCAAAATCGGGCTAAAACTAAAATAAAATCGCTATAATCAGACGTTGTCAACACGATCGATCTTTTGATCTAAGCAAGTATGGGGTGTCCATCTTTGCACATAGATGTCCACTCAGTAGTCATCTGATAGTTCGGAGGAGGATCTTTGCCATGGGTAAAGGTCAAATTGGTTCAAAAATAGGAAAAATGGAGTTAAATTTCTATAAAACCTTATCTGTTTTGGGGTAGGAGGATGGAAACTTGGTGGTGTGTCACATTTGGCCAAATTTTTTTGGAGGTCATTTAAGGTCATGCGAGGTCATATCAAGGTCCAATCACTAAACATGTGGAGGAGGATGAAACTTGGGAGGTGTGGTTCACCATTCAGTATCAAAAATTTTCAAGGTCTTTCAAGGTCAGAGATGTTCATCGCAAGGTCAATCACTAAATATGTGGTAGGAGGATGAAACTTGTGGGTGGGGCAACCTGCAGTGCTAGAAATTTTTGAAGGTATTTCAGTCTATGATAGGTCATCCAGAGGTCAAATCACTAATATGTGTTAGGATGATGAGACTTTGTGGGTGGGAGTCAACATTCAGTGCCAACATTTTTGAAGGCATTTGAAGATCCTGCTGGTCCATCAAGGTCAAATCACTAAACATCAAATCACGTCAATCACTAAATAGTGGTAGGAGGGTGGAAAATTGTGGGTGTGGTCAACATCAGCTTCCAACATTTTTGAAGGTCAGTTCAGGGTCATGAGGGGGTCATAAGGTCAAATCCTTGTACATTGTTGTATGGTCTGAAACCTAGTGAATGTTTGCAACATTCAATGCCGGAATTTTTGAAGGTCATGCAAAAAAAAAAGCGGGGGGTGTCATCCAAGTTCAAATAACTTAACATGTGTTAGGAGGATGAAAACTTGGTGGTGTGTCACTATTCAGTGCCAAAAATTTGATGTCCTTTCAAGGTCATGATGGTCATCGTATCATTCAAGGTCAAATCTCTTTGCACAGGGTTGTGTGGTCATGAAACCTAGTGAATGTGGTCACATTCAATGCCAACATTTTTTAAGGTCATTTGAAGGTCATGTGGTGTCATTCAGGGTCAACTCACTAATTTGTGGTAGGGGGATGGAACTTGGTGCGTGTGGTCACCATTCAGTGCCGAAACTGTGAAGGTCATGTCAATATAAGAGCCTCAGTGGTTCAAGAACCACTTATTCCCATTGGCAATCTCCCTGAGATCTTAAAATGATGTTTCTTTTCTTGTTCATTAGCTACTGCAGTGGGCGGGGGACCTTTTGTGGTTCGAGAACCACCTTGTCTCAATTTTTCTTGATACAAGTATTATAAAATTATAAAATTATTAAAACAACAAGAAAATGGTCAATCCATCACGGATACAACATAGTGCAACGCAATTTTAGTTAGTCTCAGTAAAAGAAAGGCTAAAAGCAATGCAATAGTTTAGCGTGAAAAACCGCCTCATTTGCTTGAAGAACAATGAATCTTTCGCTAAATATTGGATCAGATGGGTGACACTGGTTATTGACTACGTATGATCTGTCAGTAGGGTGGAGTAGATTTTGAGTTTTTGTGGCCTTCATGTTATGGAGTCGCCAAGTTTCATGTTGACCATGCCCAGACCCTTCAAGTTAAACCAGTAACTGATCTGAATTACCTAACTGAAAAAAGGAATGGATCATCATGATAGCCCGATCACCTGAAATCAATCCGCATATCTGTTTTGGCATCGTGATACAGTGTCATTGTAAACATGTCCCCCAAGCTATTAAAAACATGCTGGCAGTCATCATACATGTTAACCTCCTTAGCCACAATGGTTTAGGCCTACATTAACTCGCCAGGGCCTATACAGTTTTTTTTGGGTGTGGCCAAAGTGAACCTTTTTGGTAAAAGTGACCTTTTTTGAACATCTCTCAAAAGTGGATTTCTTGTCAAATTTCTAAATTTTGAACCTTTTTATCAAACAAATAGCAAAAAGTCACCAAAAGGTGGACTTTGTGGAAATAGGGGTATGACTGCACCACGCCCCCCCCCCCCCCCCCCCCCCCCCCCCCCCCCCCCCCCCCCCCCCCCCCCCCCCCACCCAACCCCCCCCCCCCCCCCCCCCCGCGTACAGTGCTTGCTACCTGCTGACTGTTAGAAAGTAGTTTGTGGCGTTGTGAATTTTTGAGGCCAATCAGAAATGTAAGCAGGTGGGTATGGCTGAAGAGGTTGAAACTTTGAAGGCTCTGAAATATGTAGATGCTGCATTTTAACTTGTTATGGAGGGAATCATCGCCACTTTGTGTTGTTACATGTTAAAGGTATTGGGATGATCCACTATTGTGGGACAATCAGTGAGTCAATCCATTATTTTGTCATGAAATCCCACATGGGTCGTATTTTCTTGAGAATCCTTAGACAATGGGTCCGCTTTTTTCCTTCCCGAAACTGCCTCAAAACATTGTTAAAGCAAAATTTTTTGAAAAATGGGTATATATTTGAAGCAAAATCTAAGAAATGGTTACCTTTTTCTACCAAATCACCCTTAGAAATGGGTAACTACGACCTGCCTTCAATGTCCTCGACCAAACCAAATCTGGGTTTGCCAATTAGCCAATTGATCAGAAATTGCTGCACATGAAAGGCAAGGAAAGGTGTTATACGGAGAGAAATTATCTCATAATATAATTATTGTCATCTGTTGAAACTGCTGTACCAGATGAAACTGATCTGGTATACTGGTCACATGCAACAGCAAAAATAACAATGGACCCCAATATTTGCAGCCATTGTGTACCTCCGCTATTAACTCTCTTCCATGAAATACCACATTTCTTTACAACTAATCGTCTCTAATGACTTAAAGAAACTCTCAATCGCATGAAAGAGCTAGCCACCAATATCAAGATTATGGCAGCTTGTACATCTGAGACCTGATATGGCTTATAGAGCA
>JAMKCH010017545.1:0-23359 GCA_023653785.1 Ophioderma brevispina | reverse complement strand
ACATACACTTCGCACAAAAACAAAATGAATAATGATCACCATTTACATAGCACTTCACAAAAGAGCCACAAAAAACTAAATAGAACAAACATTCCCCAAAAATAAGAAAACTTAAATATAAAAAATCTATAATAGAAACCACTTAGTCTCTCTTCTCTTTCACACACACACAACACACGCCGAAAACGAAAAATGACAAACCCCCCACGTAACAGAAGGTTATATAAACCGCTATGGGCTGACTGGCATAGCAGAGAGGATGTAGCCATTGCCTATATCCAGAATACTTTACCTAAGTATAAGCTTCATCATTCTCGCCGCCATCATTAGAAGAGGAGCGAGGTACAGCTATTCTCTTTAGGGATGGTCTACATGTAAGGATAAACGAGACCGGCGAGTTTAACTCCATGGAATATTGAATGCCACAATATCATCACCTTCTACCTCCCTCCAACTTATTCTAATTTACAACTCAAGTCTGACAAGAAAAATAAATTCACCTCATCAAGGTTTCTAGATGAATTCTCTCTTCTTGCTACTTTGGCAGTTGGTAGTGGCCATTTGCTCCTAACTGGAGACTTCTTAAATGTACATGTGAAGTTGCTGATGACCGTGATGCTCTATCCTTCCTCAGCAGTCTAGATCTGCATGACCTGAAACAACTAGTTGTTGGCCCAACTCACATTGGGAAAACCACACTATGGATCTACTAATAACTTGGAAGCAAGACAACTTTTGTAGCCATATTTCAACTCATAGTCATTTGCCGTTCTTGAACATACGCGGTCAAGTGCTTCATCAAAATCAACCCACCCTTGAACCGTTTGATTAAACCCATGCAGGACTCGGAAAATTCGGAACATCAAAAGAGACATCTTCAACTCTGATAAACGATCTGCATTTGTTGCCTCCGATGCTAGTGTGATCTCTGAGTCATTGAAATATAACAACATCTATCCAAAGACCACTTGATGAAAACATGCATCCACTCGTAAATCGATCTGTAGTTCTGCGTCTCATGCACCTTGGTTAAACAGATGTTCTGAGTGGCTGAGAAGAAGGAACGGCGTCGGCTGAAGCGCAGAGTTTCACAGACTGGGCTACCCAGTATTCAAAGGGCTTACAAAATCGTGTTCTCAATACAACTCTCTTCTTTTTAAAGCCAAGACCGATTATCATAACACCAGATTACGCCAGTGATCAACGAGACCTTTCCCTTGTAGTCAGTAAGCTGACTTCCAGAGTGAAACATACACTACGTCCCCATGAATGTCCAAAAGTCTTGCTGACAGTTTTGCGGAATTTTTTCCAAGAAGATCAAGAAGTGCGTCGTACAGTCTACATGTATTACTGCCTCTATGTCCGTGACACTAAAGAAGTCATTGCCAAAGCACTTCAGCTAACTTTTATACAGTGTCTGAAGAAGAAGAAGAGGTTTGAAATCCATCAAATCGGCATCGTCAAAGTCCTGCACCTTAGACCCTTACCAGCTGTCTCTAAAACTATGTCTTGATGATCTGTTACCAGTCAAGGATTGCCAACTCTTCCTTGTCTTCAGGCGTATTTCCCCACGCTCTCAAGCATGTAAATCTGTCATCACGCTGCTGAAGAAATCTGCTTGGACACCAACATCCTTCAAATTTATCGCCCTCCTATATCTAATACTCACCATTCTCGGAAATAAAGGTGATTGAAAGAGTAAGAGTAGCCGTGAATCCAGTTGCAGACTTACCTCATCGATAAGTCTCCATGCGCCGATTGCAGTCGGCATACCGCATATCACAGTTACTGAAAACTGCTATGTTACATATTTAATGGGTGCAGAAAGAAATCTTGATGCTCTGACAAAAACCAAAAAGAGGCGTACTAGGTTATGGACTTCAGCAGCCGCCTTCGACACATTATAGACCATAAAACAGCTCCTAACCAGTCTAACTGAACGGTTATGGGATTACTGGAAAAGCAACCTACGTGGGTTCTCGTTTTTACCTAGATGCCGAACTCAATCTATATCAGTCAGAGGTGCTTAGTCAGATTCCTGTGGCGGGTGTAGATTGTGGAGTTCCACAGGGCTCGGTTACTGGACCCGATTTGACTTCATCTGGTTCAGTGCCCCACTACAGGATATCATCTCAGCCCACGGTATTCAATTTGGTGTTTACGCTGATGACACCCCGCTCTACCTGACTTTCCACCCTCGGGATCGTGAAGCAGCCTAAAAAAGATTGAAAAATGAATTTTTTGGGCCAGACATAAGATCCTTGGTGTATGTGTAATCCAACAAGATGATATAAATGACAAGAAAGAAGACGGAGATGTTGTACTTTCGCTCTCACTTTAGTAGATCGGCTAGCAACTTTCAGCCAACTATGATCATTGGCAATTCTGTTATACATCAGTCAGCTGAAGCACGGAATCTTAGACTCATCACTAACAATGATCAATCATGTTAACCAGCTTAGGCAAAGCGGCCTTGGCTCTCAATAAGGAAAATTGGGCCGTTTCGACAGTACCTTGATGAAAAATCTACCATCAGATGATTGGTCCACGCCTTTGGTTACATCTAGGCTGGATTCCTGCAAATCCTTGCTTTATGGCCTTAAAGAAAGAGAATTGACCAAAGTTCAGCGAGTTCAAAATGCAGCTGCCCCGTCTTTCCCTTAAAATCCGTCGACGATCGAGACCATATACACCAGCTCTCTACCAACTGCATTGGCTTCCAATTAAACAGAGGGCAGTTTTAAGATTCTAATTCTCACTTATAAGGCCATCCAAAGATTGTCACCTGACTATATCTCTGAGCTCATTCCAGCTGTATTCACCACAAAGAACTTTGAGATCATCTTCTTGCTCCAGCTGAGTAAATCATCCAACCTCAGTCAACAAAGTCATGGTGATAGATTCTTTTGATTATGAAGCAGCATTATTTATGGAATAAATCCCTACAGAGATCCGCCGCTTAGCTCAGTCAGCAACTATTTTCAGTCACGTCTGAATACATTCCTATTTACACAACATTTTCGCTCCTGATATGTATCCTGTTTCAGAGTGCAGTCAATCACCATGATCACTAATTGTAATTTTGTTTTTGTTTTCCTTTTCTTTGCTTCTTTCTCTACCTTCATCCAATCCGGTTGCATAGGATAGTTGTTTTCATCAGCTTAGGTAGGGTTTAGAAGGCATCTGAATACAGGAAAGATCAAGACTTAACCGATTTCGCTTTGTGGGGTCCATACACACAGATCTCACAGCTGACGATTCAGGTTATCCCCATATGTTCTTAGGATGGGAGGAAACTGGGTTGTCTTTCTCTTCTATCTGTTGGTCACATATATATGTTTGAATTTCTACTTAAAATTTATTAAGTTATCGGAAATTGGATACTGATGTATATCAATGTTGTTTTAACATTAGAATTTATCTATTTTTGTATTTGTCGTATTAATATTTTTATATGACCATTCTATGTAAAGCGCCGAGAGGCCTCTGCATTAGGCGTACTATATCAAGAAAGTATTATATTATTCTATAACGTCTTATGTCAGAGTATCAGAATATATTAATCCTTTTACTTTTTTATTTTTTTTATTTTTTTTATTTTTTTTATTGGTTTTAAACATAAAATGACATAAATGTCATGAAAAAAAAAAACGGTTTGCTCTTAAAGCAAAACTTTAACGTGATAAATAAAAACATTCGTTCATGCTGTTTGTCATTCAGGAAGGCTTGTACAAGTACGCACTCGAAACATAACGTTTTGATTTTATAGTTCATTATGCGTCTCGTCTATGGTAAAGCGATATTGATGGATTTGGTTAATTTTTGGTAATCATCAGTGAATAAATGAGGATGATAATAATTGGTCTGTTAAAGACGCACTGTGAAATTAATGATGTCGTGTTTTTCTGAACAAACAATAATCACCTAAATTTGAATCAAAAATTGTCGTTCGGCAATGGAATGGTATTTAGTCAGTTACCAGCCCGCCCCGAATTCATTTTGTCAAACTTCATTAATTTTGGTTAAAAGTCATAATTTTGCAATATTAAAGACAGGGATCAAAACTTTCAGCTTCTCAAAAATATAAGGCATGTCGTTCTGATCATTTAACATATTTGTGGCGAGGGTTACTTAGTGGTTAATAATGAAAATTTAGATTCCCTACCAATGCTCCTGATTCATGCTCTGCGATCGAGCTTACAATATTCATCTTGAAATTGTTGATTTTTTAAGGAAATATACGTAAAGTATCTAAAACTGTTATAAAGTCGGGTGTTAGATATATGAATTAGGTTTAGACACCATCTTATACCAACTTATATTGAAATCTGAGAAATAATGAATAATGAAATCGTGGACCTCCTCCTTTTTTTCGAAGGGTCAACCGGAAATAACAATCCAATCCCATTGGCCTGATGATGCAGTAAGAGTAAGCAGTTAATATATAATATAGGGAATGGCCAAACCTATTGTGTTTACATATGGTCAATGTCGGACACACATCTTTAGTTTAGTGTTATTTATACTAACAATAAGCATATAGGTTACTCATTATGTTATGCCAAAAGGAATATTTTTTTTTCATATTGTTTAATTTTTCCACATTCCAAAATCTCTCTTTGTTAAGAAAGCCTATCAAGCGCCAAAATGAAAGACTGCCTTCTGTGATGCCCCATTCTTAACAGTCGCCCTCTGTGCCAGTATTGCTTGTCCGGTGGAGCCGTGCTGTGATCATCCCTTGCTCCTCCCGGAATCTCCGCTCGCTGTCTCCTCCCTATTCCCCGTTCCCACCCGCCTCTCTACCGTCCACCCCGTGCACTATCTCACTTGACACCGAGGTGCCCCGCGTGTGCCCCCCCCCCCCGATAACTATTGTTTTACTTCAACGCGAATTTTCTTATAGGGAAAAAACATGAGGGTATGCCACCATCGTTCTTCTGGGTTGTGTTAAATTGAATTTTAAATATTGCGTCTGTAAAAACCGACCGCAAATTATTACATCACGATTTCAAACATCAATCCCAATGATCTATGAGTATAGATCCATCGGAGAAAGAAAAGAAGAAAAGTAGGGAAAAACACTACCAGCAAAAACTACAACAACAACAGCAACAATGAATAAAAACCAACTAAAATAAATAAATAATATATGAAATAACATATAGTCATTAAAATATATTAATCATTCTATATCGTTTCATAGGATGACTTAAGCAGATTTTAAAGGTGGCGATTGCTACGAATCGATACAGGGGCACGTAAACTGATTATTAAACCAATATAATTGTTATGTTTAGTATAATGTTTAAACGCATATTACCAACGAATAGACAGTTAGTACGGAAAAATCATCAGAATGCCTAGAAGTGTATCTGTAATAAAAATCTAATATTATTATAATAAATCAAGTTGACCCAACACGTCACAAATGAGAAATTGCGACTTTTATCAAAAAGTATTTAACGAAAAGGCTGCCAATAATTGTAATAATGTATGCATCAAAACACCGTATGAATAGGAAAGACAGTTAAATTGCGCACATAAGTGTCCTATTAAAACAAAGATTCACGGGGGGAGTTTAAAAGGTTCATTGTAACAGACACGTTTTCAATGTATGGGTATAATAAAAAGAAAATACAAAGATTTGGCATGACGTATGTGCTTTTTGTGTACACTCTAGTACAATCACCCCGTTACGAAATGGTATTAACATATTAAAATCTAACCTTAAGTATATATAAGCCACTATCTTTATATGTTTAAAGGGTGCTGTTCTGTTCCGATTGAGTGCATGCGACTATATGTTAACCTGGCACTTGTGGCATGCATTGGGGGTTGTGTGTTGGGTGTGTGTGTGTGTGGGGTGCGTGTGTGTGTGGTGTGAAGTGAACAAACTACCTTAGTTTAGGATGCTGCAGAAATAATGCAGCCGATAGCAGTGCTTGAAATCAGACTGCATCTTGATGTCGTGATTTATCAGATAAAAGATGCATTAATAGAAACTGAAGGCTATGAACGTCGTGGAAGGATTTGAATTCATCGACGCCATTACACCACCCACGGATTTATAGCATTTTGACTATCCATACGCGCGGATAATATAAAAAAAAAACACAAAGCATTCACTTACAATCACCAACCAAAGCTGTTTTCCACTGGTTTTTCAAACCACGATATGAAGCGATTTGGTTCTATATAGCGGATATTTGAATTGTCCATTAAATGCCTGAAGCATTGTTGCGTTTGCCAAGATTATTTTGAAATAATAGGAACTCCATATTATTAGATTAGTATGACATAAAGGCTCCAAAATAGTGTGAGTAATAATGGAAGACAGGAGAGAGATAAAAATATCGAAAATGTTAGGTGAGAAAAGTGAGAAAGAGAAGGGGGGAGGGCGAATGAGAGGGAAGAGAGGAAGAGAGAGAGAGGGAGGAAAAGAGAAAAAAGGAGGGCGGGGACGAGATAACCATTCAATGCGTTCTACATCAGACATATAGCTTGAAATCGATCAAAAACAACACACAACTATATAGTGCAGTATCTAAGTGTTTGTAGACGAACCCATTAAGTAATAGGCATAAGCTTCATCGCCTCACAGTTACGACCCGCCACCAAAACAAAGACACGCATACATTACATTATGGATTTTGAGGAGACACAAAGACCCAAATCATGACCTGATATATGTACAAACCCAGGTTTCTTTCGCGAAAACGAATGTTTGTGTAAACTCACCCAAAAAGTGACTCCCCACCCCTAAGTTGTCAAGTTCAAAACGAAGATCGTATTATACTTATAGGTATTAATTGGAAGCGATATTTTGTCACCTCGTTTGATTCTTGAAGTATTCCCAACGTGAACGAACACCAGGATTTAAAGTTGCAGTAAACCCCTTAGAGAAAGAGAATTAGTCGTGCAAAAAAGAAGAGAATTGCACTGATTTCCATCTGTAAACAGTTATTGTCCAATAGGGGTTTAGTGCAACTTAAGTCCTGGGGTGGGTCCTGTTAAGTGGGATACTTCAACAATATCAGTCTGATCGCCACAAATGAGGTTGCAAAATTAGCGTAAATAAACACCGCTTCCATTATACCCAAGAATGTAGAATATTGAGAGGTATCGTTGACTTGACAAAAAGTATTAAAAATATACCGCGGAGCTAGGGAATGTCTTTTATGGGTGTTTGTTGGGGTCCGAGTAGCGCAGTGGGTCTTCCCTCGTTTCGCACCACTGTTATCCCAGGTTCGACCCTCGGTCGGGCCGACGATTTCATGTGCGTTTGGTTTCCAGTCCACACTCCGCCTCGCAGGTTTTCTCCGGGTACGCCGGTGTCCTCCTGCTTCTAAAACTGGGCTTTCTTTTCTAACGTGAATGATAGTGAATTGAAATGAAGTGTCTTCGTGACACTAAAATGACACGATTGTGTTGATGTGACGTTAAATTATTGTCTCCTCCTCCTTTTTGGGTGTGTTTATCTCAAGCACATGCCCTACATAATAAACTATACTTTTTGTAGTTGTACAGTAGTTTGACAAATTGGTCCACTCAGGTATGACATCACATATATAGTATGCTGTAGATTTATTTGTTTCCTGTTTTCGTATCTTGCCCTCATTAAAGTATATTGCCCTGCTTCAACATCACAATAGCAATCCGTATAGATTTCGTTTATGGATGGATTGCACCATATACTACTGAAAAAATCCGACCCACTTAGTAATTAATAAGAGAATTGAAACGAACTTGGCGCCCAATTCTCACCCAACTTCAGCCTATTTACTGATCTAACATTAAGCATGGGTTTGCACTTCCGAAACAGCTGTTTGAAATTTGTTGGTGTAATCTTGCCGTATAGGCCAACAACAATCGTGATTTGTAGCTTATTTATTTATTTATTTATCTATTTATTTATCTATTTATGCTATATAGGAATTACATGAAACGGCGCTTAAATTTTGCAAAAGGACCCCAAATTTTTGTTGTAGTAATCAACCAGAGAGGCGAATTTAGGTAATCGGTTATGACTCTAGCTTCTGGTTGATATTCTTATGTGGCAAAAAGCTGTATTTCATATATATTTTCCCCAACTTTTAATTTTTTTGCCATGGTTTCCTAATTGCCTTTCATAAGTTACTGATATTTAGATGTTTTGGAGTTCATACAATAGCCTCATTTCAATTGTCATTTATATCGCGCTTTTGCTAATATCATCGCTACCTGTGGAATAGTCAGCTGCCATTACACGCCCAAGACATACTCATAACCTGTGGGATGCAACTCTTGATAAGTATCGTAGCAGAGCACCTCATTTCACACCTGGGGTGAGAGAGCAATCAAAAGTAAGTGTCTTGTCCAGGAACACAAAAGAGTTGGTAGTAGCGGACTCGAACCCACGAATTTTGGATCACGGACAATTGCCATATCCACTGGACCACAAATGCTCTCACCACCATACTGCGATTGTGTAAGATGTTGAACAAGATGTACAAGTTACTGTGATGATCGATTATAAGCAGTCTGAAGTAGAACCATAGTCAGCAATATAGCACTATATCATTGACAAGGTTACCTGGTTGGCCAAAAAGTACAACACTATAATAAAAGGAAGCATATTGATGGGAAACTAAACAGTGATTTTCACTCCTTTGCTATGAAGGTCCGCGCAGAAGTTGTTCAGTTTAAACCACAGTGAGTGGTAAGTTACTGATTTTTTTCAGGTAAGCAATTATTTATATAATATGTGAATTCCTGTAATAACCATATATTTAATCATGATTTCGTCTCTCAATCTCGGGTTAATTTGCATTTTGGTAATGAACTACAAAAACAACCTGTCCTTCGAGGCGGACATCAATCTGTCGTTGTTCCCCTGTAAAGAGAATCCCGTGTAAAAGGAGATATGGTCAGGCAGGTGTCATATAGTCCGGGCTTCAGAGACGACAACGGAATAAAGCCTGAAACTAATATTGTGTGAAGAGTCAACTGAATCGATTGCCCTATTGTTCACCATTGTAGGCGGGCTGTGAGTTCGGAGGACTATATCTTTGCCACACCAGCACATACATACACGCAGTCAAATTCTTGTAAATGTAAGAAAAAGCCTGACAGATTGAACAAGGCGCTCTGCCTGAGTTAAACTTATTGAACTTGCTAGTGGAAGCATAGAACATAGGCCAGGTGATTTGGAGACCTCAAATTAGGTGCTTGATAGAAAGAATTCTCGCCATGGTATTGTTATTTCTTTAGTTTAAGGGGAGGGGAATATGCTCCACATCTCTCATGATTTCTGCCTTATATGATATGAGACATTTTTGTGTCAGAGGTGTGAACCAATGGATGAAGTTGGTAGAGCGCCTTGAACAAGGTTAAGTACTATTTAATTTAAAAGGGCTATTAATGTTTTTGAACCGCATTGCAAAAATTATAACAAAGTCAGGTAGTTAGGAATATTTTGGTAGTTCTAAAACGCGTTTAAACCTATTCGTGATAAATGTTATGCACTAAAAACATATTGAAAACGCATTGATTTTAAAGTATGGTAGATAATAACATATAATTTACCGTTACCATGGAATTTGACAAGCCATTTGTTCCGGTCTATAGATATGATTAATTGAATATACTTACTGACTTCTGGTCAAAACATGATTTTCGACAATATGACAGCTATTTTGGATTTTTCGTCAGGGCAGCTGCTTTTGGTGTTTATTTCTTCACAAAAAGGGTCAGCGTGGGTAAAGCTGTCAATTTATCAAGTGTTTGAAACTATGACCCTCTATAGCCCATCTCTAATTTGACAAATCGGGTAAGGGTTCGGCCAGATAAAGTTCTATCCCAATGTACATAATAAAAGAACTGTGTGGGAGTAAATACTACCTGGTGAAGGTTATTCACAGAAACGACTGTTTCGACCAGCCAAACCGCGCCATAGCGTTAAAAATACTAACCAAATGTTACTAATAAAATATTATTAATAATGAAAATTAATATTTTGAATAAATAAAATAACAAAGATCATATCAGTAATAATGATAATGGTATACAATGATTTAAAATGATACTACTAATAATAACACTGATACTACTACTACCCCACTACTACCGGTTTGATCGAAAATAGAAATTTCAACTTTACTTACTTTTGGCGGGAGCGGTGCAGACGACGGAAACGAGTAGAGCAAAGAGAGCGAAATACAATACGATCCGGTTCATTGTGTTCCTGCTAGATTCAGTCTCCAAAAGCAAAAATAATCTCGTCTGCTTTAGATAACAGAATTCCGTAAGAGCTATGTCCTTAGTTTTTAATATACAAATAGTTTGTGAAAAAATAAAGGCACTGATAATACAAAAATAATAACAAAAGGCGCAAATCTGTTACAAAAGATCTCAATCTGTTAGCTTGTTGGTTCCTTATGTAAAGCTTCAGTGGTTTTGAATTTGATGCCGGTTACAGGTTATGGATGGATGCACGGAGCGATGATAATGAAGACGAGGATAAAAATGAGCACTGTTAGTATCTTACGGCGCCGTCCGTGTCTTGAATGACTCGATCAGTGTTGCCGGTTCGTTGAATTATTACTAGAGTAACTGCAATATTTTTAGTTTAAATTCACTCCATCTTTAAGTGCGTTACTATGAAGAAGCAATTTCAGGGTGGAAATCGTAGGGTTCAAGGTACAAATATGGCATCAATTTTAAGAGAACGTCACAGATTTTACGTCAAAGCCATTTCTCTATCACTTTTTTGACGTCATCCGCGGTGGAGAAATCGAAGTGTGTGCGGTTTGGATAACATTGTGTTGTGGCACGTCTTTCTAGTACGTTGCATGATATTGTCAAATATTGTAATAGCAACGTCTCTGCAAAAGGGCGGGAACAATATGTGAATAACCGTTGACGTGCGAAATTGACTTTAACCTTAAATATCGCAACTGGTATGTATTCAAAGGCATCGTGTCAATTGAATGTAGAGTCTTGATGAAAGAAATTATACGGATTGTTTATGAGTAATATTGATTAAATGTAATATTATTTTTATTATTCTAACTTCTATTTATATAGTACTTGACATTATATTTAATAATTGATGGCAATTATAATTACGTCTTTAGAGATGAGATAGAGAAGATCCAAGAAAAATATATATATATATATATATATATAAATCCAAGTAGGTTAAATCATCCACAGTAAAGTGCTCAACCAGAAGGGAGCTGTAAATAATTATTAGAATGGACTTGATAGTTGACTAATACATTGTTGTTTTTTTTTTTTTTTTTTTTTTTTTTTTTTTTTTTTTTTTTTTTTTTTTTTTTTTTTTTTTTTTTTTTTTTTTTTTTTTTTTTTTTTTTTTTTTTTTTTTTTTTTTTTTTTTTTTTTTTTTTTTTTTTTTTTTTTTTTTTTTTTTTTCTTTCTAATAAATATATATATATATATATATATATATATATATATATATATATATATATATCATAAATCATTCAACAAATAATTGCAAACGCAAATAATAGTTGTTGTCCATCTTTTAAAAAAATCATTAAACCAAATACAACTGATAGTTTAAGTCATTATTATTTAATTTACTAAAATAAAAATGATAATTTTAAATAACAGTAATGAGAAACAATAGATTTGATAAAAATTATCCAACTTATATTTCAAGAGATTGGCTGGTATTCTGAAAGGGAGACTAACTTTAGAACCGGATTTAAACCAGAGTTAGTCCTACATAAGTGGACCTTTTTTCCTTTCAAAATACTGTGGAAGTTAAATGTAATGGGTGAGAAAATTCCTCGTGGATGGGCCGGACGGCCCATCCATGAGAATTTTCTCACCCGTTACAGCACATTTTTAGAGTATGTTGGAAGGAAAAAGGTCCACTCATGTAGGACTAACCCTGGTTTAAACCCAGGACTAAAGTTAGATTCCCTTTCAGAATACCAGCCTAAGTGTTTTAAAAATAGACAAAAATGCACAAAGGACAATCGTATTTTAATAATAATACAACCAGAGTCATGATGACAGCAATAATAAAGTATTGATAGTTGTGAAGAGGATAAGTGATACAATTAAAAGTAAGTGCCCAATTAATGCATGTACAAAATATATTATTAGATGAATATAAACCAAATACGACTGAGAGTTTAAGTCATTATTATTTACATTATTAACATGAAATTATTATTATAAAATTATCATTTACAAAGAAGGAGATATATTGTAGAAAATATGTCATATAAAGTGATATTCTTTCTAAAGTGTTTAACGTCATTAAATAATACAACTAAATATCGTCGCTGGGCGGGAAAAGTAACAGAAGAATCAAGGGTGTAAATGTAAAGAAAACTGGCAAATGTATGGAGGGAAACTGAGAGGGGCTTTTGTATGGTTCCACACTGGTGATTGAACAAAAGCAAATAACAGAAGATAAATCAAAACAGGAAGGATAGTGAAATGCAACAGATAAAAATATAATTATTCAGAAAATACAGGACAAGGTTGTATACGAGGTGAAAGCAAGACGGGGCGTAATTGTAAACAAGAAAGATTGGTCAGAGATCAATAACAAGAAAATGCCCGGTGACAAGCGAGGAATGAAATGAGATGTAGCCCAAGTAGCCAATGACTTTTAACGTTTAGGACAAGTGAATTTTATGGAGTTTGGGACAACCGTGGAACGTACGCTTGAAAATGCAAATACCCGATGATCGTAAGTGAAGGTATGCCGTAAAACTCTGAGTAACGGTGTCCGGAGGTGTATACTTTGAGATTTCTCATAACGCTCTTTGGGATTGAGCACTTTTAATTCCAAAGGTAGTCACCTGAAAATACAATGTTCTCTCTCTCTCATATATATTAGCGCATTTCAAATGATTGACGCCTTTGCACGCATGGTGGAAATGTTTTTCGTCTTGTAAAAAAAATCGTGGAATAGAAAAATGCTATGGTACGCAACGTTCCTCTTGTTAGAAAGCTGTGTTAAATAAAATATGTCAGTTTTATATCATCTCCCTGGTGAGAAATTAGACAGGACTGCAGAGCTAGGAATGATGCACTTCAAACCACATTCAATGGATTAACGCTCTTACTACCAAATAAGTACCAACGGCTACCCTTTTGACGTCACAATGGTGTCAGAAATTGTTAGGTTTCATTCCAACTAATAATCCTTATATTCAGTTCTGGAAACACTCAATTACAATTGTATACTGTCATTATTTTAATTAGTGAAAATCTAACTAAAGTATCAAAGGCAATCAGTACGACGAAGTAATATAGGTGATATTTGTGAATAATTTTGCCATTGACATAACGGTTACCACAGTTGATTGAAGTGCCCCGCCCCCATTGAACCTTTAGAGGTGTTACTGAGAATATCACTTAGCTTTTTATAAGGCATGTCCACTCCGTTATGCTGTCTTCCTTAAGGAAAATCATGAAGTAACCCTTTAAAAATGAGGCAACAATGATTTTATTGACTTTGGTAAGGAATATCATGTTAGAGATAGGGATATAGCTTTTCAAGCTGTTTGAATTAAGACTGCTTTTTCAATACTGACAATGCAGTGCCATCCTTCAAAGAAGCAGGAAAAATGTCATCTGTAATAGAAGCATTTACAGTCTGGGTAAAACAAAAATATCTTTTCCGATTAACCTGATAATAAATAAGAATATAATAATATGGACAATTGTAAGGTACATCAACAACAAGCCAAGCGCTATACAAACAGACAACATTAAAATGAGACAATCAAGTATAAATAATAGGAATGCCACAGTTTTTGGTCATGTGACATGGTGGCATAGAATAATAATAATACCTATAATATAATGCATTTATACGTGATCTACAGAGAACAAAAGCCTTCAAGCAATACTTACAACACGAAATTAATACAACACAACATGACTTACAGCATAATAAGAAAGAAACTACAACAGTTAACAATTTTAAGCATCAGGAAATACTGGTTTCAGGAGCCCATTAAAGACACTGCTTAAATGGTGGCCTTTCCTAATGTTAACGGGAATCTTGTTCCAGAGCCTAGCTCTAGTAACAAATGACGTTGAATTAACTGTCTCCAAATGGTACGCGCATAACAGAAGAATATCGTATTGTACCATCAGAAGTAATGTCCAAAACTATACAATTTAGAGAACCGCGTCAGGAAAGGTTGATGGGCTGTCCACGAAAGACTTATACACATAAAGAAGGATTTTGTATCTGATACGTTCCTTAACAGCCAACCAATGAAGAGTGATCAAAAGTTGTGGCGAACTCGGGTCACGACCGCATGCGAACACCAAACACGCAAGGACAAGACGAAGTTACGAATATGGTACTTTACACTCTTAAAGCAATATTAGCACATTTTTTTTGAAGAGCGCCCCCAATTTTTCAAAAAAAGTGAGATCTTTACACGGTTGCATTGGTAACTGGCTAGTAAACTATGCTCGAAAATGTCTGTGTGTCACAAACGAAGGAATTTTGTAATTAGAATAATTATTATCGGCGATCCCGATAATAATTCAACGGCTGCTTGAAACGGCCTTCCAATGTGAAATAGCCGGGAAATAGCGCCATGTACGTGTCTACGCTCATCCATTAGTTGTTTTATTGGTTCAGGCAAGTAAAGTTAGAGGTTATCTTCTCGAGGTGGCATTATTTCACCATGGACGGACATGAACGTAGCATTTCATACTCTGCCGTTAAGTCCAATCTGGGATCCCAATTCTAATTACAAAATCGCTTATTTTATGATAAATACGCATTTCTTAGCATTCTCGTCCGCAGGTATAGTTTGCTAGACAATTACCAACGTAACTGTGCCAAATATCAACTTTTGAAAATTGGGGGCGTTCTTCAAAAAATGTGCCATTATTGCTTTAAGATAGCTTCAATCTGACATACTTATGATGGAATCAAACATAACCCATAGGTTCTGCACACACACACACACACACACACACACACACACCCACACAGACACACACACACATACACACACCTACACACACACACCCACACACCAGGGTTCAAGGCCGTACTGGAGCAAATTCGTGCACTTTCTGATAGAAGTGTAACATTTGGTACACGTTTAAAGGTGCAACGAGAGATTTCACATAACTTGTGTCCCTAAAATGTGAAAATTAAAATTTTTGCACTAATGTAAAGCTTTTTATAAAAAATATCCCCATGTGAAAGGATTAAGCTGAGAATTATTTCATTGGTAAAAAAAATTGTGAAATTTACTATAGTAGCAAATACAAAATTCAGCCTATGTTTTATATTAAAATTTAGCAAATCAAAATCGCCTTTTGTTTTCACTTTCAAGGCATTTCTATAGCCAAATACAAAGTAAGAAATCTATTGAGGTCTTATCAATATGAAATCACTGCATGTAACACAATATACGGATGCCCCAAAATCTCTCGTTGCACCTTTAATTTATGGACCATAACTAATCATTTCATAACCCCAGTGGCCAGTTTTAAAAATGGCTGCCATTCACATTTTCACTGTCTCCTATTTCGGTTACTAACATTGATCTTATGACATTATTTTTTTTTAAATATATTCTGTCCGGTATTTTATTTTCCAATATGGGCGCCAATTTGCGAAAAAAGTAACACTTTTCTTCGTATTATACTCAAAATGATAGGCCTTGATTTTTATGTCTAAACTTATGTTTTTAGGGCGAGAAGTCGAAATATGATATGCGATATATTTTAAGATATCAAGGATATTGATAAGGATCACATTCGATCTGTTTAAAAAAAGAACACCAAATCTCGTCAAGCCCCTGCATGGACGGGTCACTTTCAACACCCTTCTCACTAGATGAGCTCACCTCTGCTATCGGCCAACTAAAGCGTGGAAAAGCCACGGACCTGATACACTGTAAAAATTATTTTACTCATGTTGAGTAAAAATGTCACAGCTCTTAATGTTGAGTAAAATCTTAGTCAAAGTTGAGTAAACCTTACTCATTGTTGACTAAATCTTAGTCATTGTTGGGTAAAATATACTCAGCTTTGTGTAAGGTTTACTCAACTTGGACTAAGATTTTACGCAACATTAAGAGCTGTGACTATTTTACTCAACATTTTATGGAATGTAATATGCTTGCGGAGTTCCTGATGAACTGCGGCCCACGATGTCGTGAATGGTTCCAGGAGTTCTACACATGTTGCCTTACCAAACAGTCCTTATCGAAGATCTGGAGGAGGGCAACCATTATCGCACTCCTCAAACCAAACAAGCCTGTTGACAACCCCAAGAACTACCGCCGAATATCACTACTGGGAGGCTGATCCTGGCCCGGCTGGAGCCAGTCGTCGAACCCCATCTGTCTGACGAACAAGCAGGATTTCGCCGTGGCCGGAGCACTGTCCTCCAGATTGTAAAACTCACAAATGATATTGAGGAAAGCTTTGAAAAGCGTCGTAAGGCAGGCGTCATCTTGGTGGACCTTACTGCAGCATATGTGGTACCAGGGCTTGACACTCACACTTCTCAGAACCATCCCGGATCGTCACCAGGGTTCCCGCTTAGTAGGATTTTGGCGTCATATGACAGACAGAATTTTCACTGGACACAATAAATTCAGAATGAGTAACAAAATGAGGTCCACTTGGATGCCATAATTCCAAGCCACTGAAAAGCAAAAAATACGTGTTTCCAAACCTCAAAAGCAAAATTTATAGACATAATATTTCTGCTAAATACTGTATTCAAAATAGTGCTTATTGTGGGAAAACCAAATTCACAATATCAATGGCTATATATACTTTTAGTTTTGTCTGACAGAAAACCAACTTGTTAACATCAAAATAAGGAAATGTGATACCTTAAATGTTTTACTAAAGGCACATGTATTTGGAAACTGATAAATCCTGATTAGTAGTAATATAAACATTTGGAAGGCTGGTCTTGGGACCACAAAATAATCCACTGGACCAGATAATTCTCAAGATCTGGAAATTATGGGGTCCAGTGGACTTCAAGTTAAAACCTAAGGGGGAACCCATGATCGTCACCTCGTACATTTCATATGTAACATGCTTTCAAACCGTAGCTTTGTTCTTAAGACCCGTCGTCTGAGGGACGGAGTCTCACACTGATTTACCTCGAACAGCATCTAGACAATATGGCTACAGCGACGATCTTGCCCTTCTTCACTCGGATAAAAGCTGTACTGAAGTACACTTACTGCAATTATGGCCCTACTTGCAGCATATCTCAAGACTAGGAGACTCAAGCTAAGTTAAAAGGCAAGACCATTGCTACTGTGTTTCATCTTTTACACCAAAAAGGTTCATCGCCAGCTTCAAATCAACCTCAATGGAGTGCCTCTGCCATAAAATCCTACACCAACGTCTCTGGAAGTGAAGCTTGATCGGGAGCTTACTTATCGGCAGCATCTCGAGTCAGTTTGTGCAAAAGTATCTTTGAGGTATAACCTCCTGTGCCACCCTTGCTGGATCTTCATGGGGTTCTAGTCCATCCACTCTACGCACCACCGCCCTGGCTCTGGTCTACAGCGCTGCTTGATATGACGCCCCAGCATAGTGCAATAGCTCTCACACAAAAAAGCTGGACACAGTATTCAACGAGACCATGAGAACCATTACTGGATGCCTTCAACCCACTCCATTTGAGTTTAACCCAGTGCTTTAGGGCATTGCACCTGCAGTGCTGCGGAGAGAACATCACACATAAACTGGTGAATAAGGCTCTGTTGGACAACAAGCCCCTGCTGCATAATACTGTCAAAGAATCACACCAGCTTGGCAGACAGAGCCTCGTCGACCTTTCGGTCGACACGCTTTTTAACTCTCCTGCTCTTCATTCAACATATTACAGACATGGAACACTGCCTGGCTAGATATCCCAAGACCAGAACAATTCACTATCACACCTATGACTTACCTGGTAGCAATCTTCCACTTAAGGAATGGGTCACCTTGAACAGGATTCGCACGGCGAAATTCCTGATTGTTCGTCAGTCAGATGAGATTCGACGACTAGCTCCAGCCGGACCAGGATCAGTCTCCCAGTAGTGATATTCGGCGGTAGTTCTTGGGGTTGTCAACAGGCTTGTTTGGTTTGATGAGTGCGATAATGGTAACAGTTGATAAGGACTGTTTGGTAAGGCAACATGTGTGAGCTTCTGGAGCCATTCACGACATCGTGGGCCGCAGTTCATCAGGAACTCCGCTAGTTAAGGGATGTTAACTACGGATGTATAACTAAAGCAAATTATAAGTTGAAAATGGAGTCTGTGAAAGACGTGAAATGGAATACTTGACCACCAGACATTCGATCTTATTAGTAATGTCTACAAAGTCTAACGTACTTTTTTCCTCATTTAAATATTTTATTAAGAAATATTGCAATGTAATTCAGTGCAATAATACAAAAGAAGTTTGAATAAACTATATTAGACTTTTATACTAATGCTAGTGCATTATGGGAGTGTAAATTGGCGGCCATAATTATTGCAATACATTGGCTGCAAAAGATATTTTAAAAAAGTAGTATCATATTTTGATTCTTTTCCCTGAAAACGTACGAAAATACACAAAATCAAGTTGGTATCATTATTTTGTGCAAAAATATAACAAAAGTATAGTTTCGTGTACATTGGCCACTCTATGGAAAACAAAAAGACTGACACGACAATATATGAATATGCTATTTAGTGTATATTAGATCTCGACCCTGAAATAGGGTATAGACCCCTAGATCAAGCTCCTGTCAAAAGAATGGGGGCCTGTTTGAAAAAAATGGCCACTACGCCCGCTACAGGTAAAAAAACAGCTGGGGTCCCGTTTTGAAATAGTCAGCTATAGTCCATTAGGCGTATGAAAGTCGATGTTATGTTTCCCATAACCCGCCAGCGTTATGATTTTCTGCCCGCATTTGAGATGCTGAAATCTCTAAAAGTTCATTATTTTGTATTTTAAAGAAAATATCAAGGTTTCTTCTTGGGATCACATATTGTGAATGTGATTTTAGTAGATTTTAACCCAAAGAACAGTTGTAAAACCATTTTTCCAATGTATGGTTGCGGTTTGACACAATATTTTAGCTATTATAGCACACTGAAGGTTGGTGAAATTCAAAATTACGCATAATGAATAATGAAAAATGAAAGAGTTGCCTCATTATGATTTGCAAAAATTGTTACGGGAAACATAACATTGACTTTCATTGGCCTTAAGTGTGTGTGCCATAAGTGCGCGATTTTTTGTTCATCCCCTGGACTACGTATCTTTTATCAATTCATCTGCAGCATGTTTCTTGACATCCAGGGGCCGCTCGCGAAACCGATGTGAAAGCAACTATGGTCCGGCGGGAGCCAAAGTCCGGGCTCTATAGACGATAACGGATAAAGCGTGAAACTAATGTTGCGTGAAGAGTCAACTTAATTGAGTGTCTTATTACTTACTATTGTAGCCGGACTGTGAGTACGCAGGACTATAATTACTTCAGTCTACACCGGTCGTAACACAGTCGTATCCAGCTGCGTGTGACCTAACTCAGTCGTAACTTCAATCTTAGGATCTTTGAGCGTTCGCGAAGCCCACACGTATCCATCGTGTCTACTACGTGCAACCTAAAGTTAAGACTAAAACTACGTCTACTCCGAGTAGACTTAACACGTTCGTAACGTGTTCGTATCAATATGTACGTGGTTGGTTATGATTTTTTAAGATTCAATATAGCCCTAACGTTTTCTTGTAATTTTCATTACTATAGAAAACAAAGGATAACATATTTATATTAGTGGTCATCATCATCAGCAGCATCATCATCAGCAGCAGCATCATCATCTGCAGCAGCAGCAACATCGTCATCACCATCAGCAGCAACAGCGTCGTTATGATCATAACAAGCCTAATATTTAAAAACAAATGCAGCATTTACCTATCATTATTTTACCTATCAAATATTCAGATTTAAATGCATTTTGATTAAAACAGCCTTTTCACTGATTTCTCAGAGATGAACTTGTTAATTCATGATAGTGAACCTACAAACAATAAACGCATGCAAACGAATGTGTAGATGACAAATTAGATACAGATAATATACGGTGGTCGATAATGAAACCTTGTTCTATGTCTGGAATTTGTTTGTCCTTGGATTTTCTATAGTTGCCAAAATAATAGGAAAAAGGAAAAAAAATATGGCACGCCACGCACGACAATCCCCAGCGAGGTAACACCGCGCCATGCCGAGGTACCGCGCTATCTATCCAGTTGCCTCGCTACACCTCCGTTACATCCTACTCCTCGAGTTTACATCGCGGCAACCCGAGTTTTTTCGGTCACTACACTCGAGTTTCCAGCGCTAGCTCGAGTTTCCGTCGCGCACCTCGAGTTCCATCGCTACACGCGAGTTTCCAGCGCTACCCGTTCAGGTTCCGCGATATATACCTCCAGTTTCTGTCGCTTGTATACCTCCAGTTTCGTCTGTCGCTCTTTAACTCGAGTTCCGCCGCTATGCCTCGAGTTTGCAGCGCTACACCTCGTAGGTCCCTCGCTGCACCTCGAGTTTGCAGCGCTACACTGCGAGTTTGCGCCACGACTCGAGTTTCGAATTACAGCGCTACTACTCGAGTTTACATCGCCGCAACTCGAGTTTAAATGAACATTTTCATCAAGGAAAGAGGGGAATATGAACTTTAAAATGGGAAAAACAAGGGGAATCCGATTTTTTAAACAGAAGCGAGTGCGAAATTTTGCACCACAAAATGTTGAAATCCTCCATCCCGGGGTGAATCCAGCAGCACCAGTTTAGAAATAAGAAAGATAAGGCCGCGTAATGTTCGCTTTCTAAAATTCATTTTCCTATGCAAATTTAGTAGAAATATTTTAAATTTGTAAGTGGTTTACTTTTTTAATGCTTTGGTATAATCAACCCTTGCAATGTCAGCTTTCCAAAACACATTTTCCCATGCAAATTAGAAACAATATGCAATTTGTAAGTGTTTCACTTTTTAATGCTTATAGGTATAATCAACCGTTTTAAAAAGTAAATTATTGATGGTTAGGTTTTGCTTGAATGAATCATCAAATCGGCCCGGGTGGGTGCGGGAGGGTAACCCTTGCAATGTTCGCTTTCCAAAAGACATTTTGTCATGCAAATTGGATGGAAACAATAATTGGTAATTTGTAAGTGGTTCTAGGTATGATAAGTGGTATTAGGTATGATCCCGGGTATGATCCACGGTTATAGGTATGATCCATGAATCTTGGGTAAAGTGTTCATGGAGAGTTCATATCAAGCGGACCGGAGGGTGGGTGCAGGGGGGGGGGTGCAGGACGGGTGTCCCCTCCCGTGCAAAGCGCGGAACCCTTGCAATGTTCACTTTCCAAAACACATTTTCTCATGCAAATCTTATAGATTTCCAAGACACCTCATGGAAATGTTACAGGCCTATAGTGTGATCAATTGCAACGGGTGTAAAAGTATAATGGTTTAGGTTTTGTTTGAATTAATTATAAAGCATTCACATATCAAACAGTCCGGGTGGGTTCACTTTCCAAAACACATTTTTTCTCATGCAAATTTGATTAAAAAAATGAAATTGTTAAGTGGTTCACTTGATAATTCACGAACAACCATTTTGCAAAGCCAAATCTTAATTGTTTTTATTTAGTCTGCTGTAATGGCCGCCCATGGTGTAGATCCTCTCTGGTAATGAAGACTACAATCTCTCTGAGTCAACTAAATCCACAGCGGGCGAGTGGTATTTTGAATTTTGTTAAATCAGTGAACAAGCTGGTTCGTATGAGGGCGTATGGGCGGCCATTGTGGTCAAAAAGGTGGCAGCGCAGTATTAAAAGGACCGATGCCCAAGGTTGCAGGGAGGGCCCAGCCTTATTTTGCTTAGGATTTTATTTTTTTTATTTGTTTTGTATATACATTGGATGCATCGTGTTGGTGAGTGCAATTCCAAATAAATAAATAAGTTTGATTTTATGTTAATTGAACCTATTGTGCCCTGAATCCGAGAACAGTCTACCCATGGTGCCGCGTAAGCCGTTTGGCAAGAATTTGAGCGCACTTCGTAAAGTGACAGGAGGAGATTTTTTTTAGGATATGAATTTCTCTCAAATTTCACTGGATCGGTTGTAGACCACCTACCGAGAACGTTTGGAAGGTTTATTGGACAAACAGGTGCAAAAGAAAACCGCAAACCTTGTTTTGAACTTACCTGCTATCGTAATCGTTCCCCATAGAAAACCATGCTTTGACTTTCTGTCGTGCACGACAGAAACTACTAATCATCATATTATTACATAAAGACGGTGTATTCGGCTTATTCACTTCAGGTGTGATCTAATACATTGGTAAGCATTCCAAATATTTAAAAAACCTAGGTTCGAGAAAAATTGGGGGCGCTTCTTTCTGGAAATCTCCTCATGTTTTTTTAATAGTCTCCGGGAGAATCAGAGTTTAGAAAACGCATTTTTTTTTCGGCAATTCTGCAATCCGCATTTCGTGTACGGATAAATTAGAGCAGGAGCAATGATACCATGTTCCATGTGAGCTTTGACACCTTTGGTAGTTAGTATGGACCCTCTATATCAACGGTAAAAAAGTCAATCTCAATTTGTACAGGGGTCAACATTGAAAGTTAGTCTGATTATATTTTAAATACTTGCAAATTATTGCCTGAGGAAAGAAGACTCCCAACAAGTATAGTTTTGGTTATATTAATGTTTACTAACCGAGATAAAGGTCGAAGAAGGTCAATGCCAATTGGATTATGTTGCCCTATGACCTATTTTGTCACATAACAGGATAACTATGCATTGCGGATGCTACAAACTATTCCTTATTTTGACACATTAAGCTAGATGAACAATTTGTTTCATTTTTTACCCAAATTGGAGCAACTTCGGATGTTGACCCCCTGTACAAATGGAAATTGCCTTTTTTTACAATAATTTTAGCCATTTCACCCAATAACTCTAAAACCAATGGTCATAGATAGTACAAACTATACATTTGTGGATTCCTTATGACTAGACGGACAATATGACATTTACATTTGAACATGATTGGAGCATTTTAAAAGTTTGACCCCTTAAAAGTTTGACCCCTGTGAAACCTTATTATATTGGCTCCTATTGAAAAAATGACGCTACAATTTTAGACCATGCACTAACTACCTTTTTTTTTTTTTTTTTTTTTCCTATGACCTATTTTGTCACATAACAGGATAACTATGCATTGCGGATGCTACAAACTATTCCTTATTTTGACACATTAAGCTAGATGAACAATTTGTTTCATTTTTTACCCAAATTGGAGCAACTTCGGATGTTGACCCCCTGT
>JAMKCH010017544.1:0-24691 GCA_023653785.1 Ophioderma brevispina | reverse complement strand
GCTGTAAAGTTCGCGCCATATTGATGTGAAGAGTATGTGGAGCCAGAAACATTTCCGTTGGTTTAGGGCCCAATACCGCGACTTTCACAAAAATAAAACAAAAACAACTAGAATTTCGCGGTTCCTCGGCTTTCCGCGCTCGCTATATTCAAAGAAATATAAGCTGTGGGCCACCCATGACCTTTGCCCATGGCATGTGACCTTTGTCTCATCAACAAATGGAAGGGATGCATGGTGCACCTATGACAAAAGCTGGTTCCAATTGAACCTCGAGTTTTCAAGATAGATCAGTTTTAAATTTTACCCCATTTTTCAACTTGACCTCACTGACCTTTGACCTTTTTTTCTTTTTTTGACATTTGACCTCATCAACCTATGAGGGACCCCATTGGCCCTATGACAGAAGTTTGGTTTCCCAATTGGAAGTTAAACTTTTTCAATTGAGGTCAATTTAAAAAAAAAAACCTTGTGACACACACACATACATTTCACACAAACACACACACACACATACATACATACTTGAAAGTGAGAGCCTGGCACTTGAGCATACACCCCATCAAGTCCCGTGGGAAACAAGCTTGCGGTTTGATTGGGTAGACGCAATAATGCATATTGCAAAGCCCTATTCAATACTGTGCTAATTTGATGGTTAACCACTAAAACGGCATTTTTTTGTTTATATCTTGGGAATGGAATGGATTTAAGGGCTCAAATTTCAGGACGACAATGAAAACAATATCGACCTTTCATCTGATATCAAAAATCGATACTACTTCTGGGTAAATCGGGAGGGGTCCCCAAGACGATCGAAACACCACCTATTATTTCTTTGCACTTCATCAAAATTGACATATTACAAATCTTCAATTTTGGTAGGTCTAAGCCAAAAATCAAGGTTGTTAATCAATTGTTAGGCGAGAGATCTCGGCAAAAACAGCAATTTGGGACCCATAGTGGTTAACATCTGCAAAGTTTTGGAGCTTCCTCAAAATATTTAACTCCTTCCCCACCCCCTACACCGAATCCCCCCACCCGAAAAAGAAGTCTGGCGCCGCCACTGCCAGGGGAACAGATACGGACCATCAGATTGGCACTATGATTGGAGCCAAGCTAGGCCTATACAGAATGCCACACCATCTTTAGCTCTGCGGTGCCCGGAAGGAGGAAGAATTTGCACAAATAGCCCTACTTCCCAAGAGGGTTTTCCCTCTTCCTCATGTATGGAGCTTACGTCACTGAGAAGCCCCTTTCCTCCTACCACAGCTACCCAACTGGGGTCTTTTGGAGTGTGTGCGAGTTCCTTGGTTTGCACATTTAATTTGGCATATTAATGTTCACCTGGCTCACTAGATCTTTGAGATAGGGGGCCTAGCTTTAACAGCTTTTGACATATACATTTGAGGCTATAGCCAAAGGCAAAATAAACGAGGCTGGAGAAAATATAATAATGTCTCTGTTAAGTTTTACGTCATGTGCAGAGTGACACCCTTTAGTGACAGCTCCCATTCAAATCAGCTAGCGGTTGCCCGCGCAAAGCGCAGGCAACCGCTAGTTCCAATGATAAGACATAACTGAATTTCATATTTGCTCCTATCCGAAATGTAGAAATTTCACAATTTTTGTATCCCAAAAGAACATTTCTCAGCTTAATCCTTCCCCACCCTCTCAGGTGTGGATATTTTTTATGGAAAGCTTTACATTCGGGCAAAATCAGTACTTTAATTTTTTTGGGACACCTTATATGTGAATTTTCTCATTGCACCTTTGAGCATCACCAGTATGCATCGGACATGAAAAAAATCAATTGAATTTTACCAGCTGACTAACATAGTTTGCTAGAATTACTTTGATGAGAAAGGAGAGTGGTAGGGGTGAGTGTGTGTGTGAGAGAGAAGAGGGAGAGGAGAGAGAGAGACAGACAGACGACAGAAGACAGAGACACACAATTGATACACAGACAGATGGGTCAACTAGGCGAGAGACAGACAGCAAGAAAAGTGAGGAAACTAACATACACACATCATGAGAAGAGAAAATGACAAGGGAGCTTTTTAGTTGTGTGTAATCAAATTAATGCATGCTGAAATTTGTTGCACATCATGCCTCCCATCAGGTTGATGAGATTTTTATCAGCAACAATTGCTGTAAATGCATGTGACATCAGTTAAATCAGTCGCCTCCAGGCATTAGTTATCTGATGATGACAGTGAAGAGACAAAAGAGCAGACACAATGTTTTAGGCAAGGTTTATTGGTTGGAAAGTCTAGCTTCATAGCATATAGGAGTACCTTGCTGTAGTTTTGTTCCACCGATATAATCTAGATCAACAAACCGGCAATTTTTTTCATGTCCACTAGCAGTGATTCACTCAAAAAGTAAAAATATTGATTTGGCCGGAATAGCTTAAAGGGAAGGATAAGTTTGGTCGAATTCCCAAAAGTTATATTTTACAACTGAACTTTACAGAAAGGAAGAAAACAGCAGTGTTTGAAAGAAACAAATCTCCATTCCACGGAAGAATTATGTGTAATAGTAGGAAGGTGTCCGTACATGGACAGTAATGACTACAAATATCCAATTCTGTCCATGAGGTTGCTTTAAGACTTAGCACCTTGTAGGGTATTTAGGATCAGATATCCTTTTTATAGACATGCAACAATCTTATTTTTCAATGATTTTCGGATTTAGCAAATCACTGATATCCTTTAAGCTGACCTCGGATTCCCGATGAGGAACACTCAATTTTCAAACACATCTCTTTTTGGCAATACATAACTGCTTCTCCATATACTAATCAACTCTATGGAAATAACAGCTCAATTGAAGTCCTTCAATAGAAATCACAACCTTTGTTATAAAATGCCGGATCCAGAATTGTTCACTAAGAAAGAAATTACAAAGGGAGCTTTTTAGTGTTTATCATTAATGCATGCTGTTAATTTGTTGGCAGCACAATCAGCCTCCATCATGTTGATGAGATTTTTATCGCACAAATTGCTGTACCTGCATTTGACATCAGTTTAATCAGTCGCCTCCAGCAGTTAGTTATCTGATGATGACAGTGAAGAGACAAAAGAGCAGACAATGTTTTAGGCAATGGTAGGGGTGAACGTTTCGTAGCGCATAGCATATTGGAGTACCTTGCTGTAGTTTTTTGTCTCCTCGATGTCATCTAATCAAGACTTCGGCAATTTTTCATGCCATTAAAGGCTGACTTAGAGATTTCCCTGAGGGAGCACTCAATTTTCAAACAATCTTTTTAGTTTTTTTGCAATAATAATGCTCATCCATATACAAATCACTTTTTTTTGTGTATGTTTTATTAAATGTTTTTGTGTCACTTTGTCCACTGTTGTTGTTGATGTCTGTTGGTTGTTTGATGTCTGTGGTTGGTTGAATGTCTGTTGTTGTCTGTTATTGTTAAAAGGGTTAACATTGCCTGTATAGCCCATACTTTGGATTGGGTCACAAGGGGCAACTTGCATCCCCTCATTTGTTTAGAAGGTCAAAGGTCACATACCAGGTCAACGGTCACATACCAAGGTCACAAAGGTCCATACCAAGGTCAAAGGTCATGTGAGGTTAAGTTGTAAACTAGGCTGAAAATGTAAAATTGACCTTATTTGAAAAGTTGAAGTTCAATGAACCAAACTTGTGTTTATGGAGTCAACATGCAAACCCTCATTTGTTTATGATTTCAAAGGTCACATATCATAGTCAAAGGTCCATTTGAGGCCTATCATTCACAAACCGCTATGGCAGGCGACACGCGGTCCTAGGACCGTGTAAATTTTGATAACTAGCTCAATGTGAAGTCCTTCGCAATATAAAATCCAACTTTTTGTGAACATTGTGCTGGGCATGATTCCTAATTTGCATATCAAGTGTGGGTTGATAATGAATCACCAACGGTACGCTCCTTGCAAGGAGATACGGGTGAGTGAAGTTATGTCGAAAGCATGAACAGGACTGTCTGAAATACGATGAACTTATCAATGACTACAACTTGTTAGAATACTCAGTATTTGAATCCTTTATGGGGACACGGCAATGGATGAAATCAAATTAAAAAATTTGAGGTCAGTATTTTGTCGGTACGGGAATGACCTTTTCATATATGAAATGTTACAGGCAAATATCTATTATATACATATGTGTTTTTAGTTTTGCTGCTGCCTTGTAATTTTTTCACACTTTTAAAGCACTATGAAACATAATAGGTAAAATGACAACTTTTAACAGTAATTGAAATAGAGAAAAGTGCCTCTGGCTGATGAGATAGATGTATGCCTTTGCGCATACCTGTCAAATAAGAGCAAATTTTGAAATGTGATATGCTGATACACAAGTAATGTATGTATTAGACTGTCTTGTAATTTGGGCCATTAATTAGGCTACATATGAAGGTGACAGCTAATAAATCGCTTTTTAGAACTATAACAAAAACTGAGAAACACACAGCGCCTTTTTTAAAGGTATTTAGGATGAAATCGTCTTGGCTAACATGCTACTTTTATTGTTTGGCCATAAAGATATTAAGCTAAAATACATGAGCAGAAAATTACTGCCTCACTTTTTCCAAAAAAAAAAAAAAAAAAAACAAAATAATTTTCCCCTCTTGCATAAACAATTTTTATAGAATGAATAGAATTTAAAAATTGCTTCTTGAATCAAATAGCAGCATAAATTAAGGCAAAATTTCTGCCCATGGAAAATCTAATGATTAGGCCACAAAAAAATATTGTTTGATTGTCCTCGTCCGCCCGACCGTAAACCTCGTCCCGACCGTTTTTACTTTTTTTTTTGGAAAAGTTTTTTTTTTTAATTCTGAAGGAAAACAAAACAAATCAAAGAAATTGGAAATTAAATCATAAAAATGGATCCAAAATGCACCAAAATCTGCCGAAATAAAACTCATAATCCCTAGTATGTCTCTATAAGTGTTGTTATTGCCAGTTCGTCGTCCTTAAAGCACAATTTGCAATGTTTTCTCGCTAGCGGTATGCCCCGAGACCACCAGCCACAGTCTATGACTGTCTGCATTGATCTGTACTACGGTCCACATATCGACTGCTACATGTCTAGGCGAGTAAGATTGCACTTTTGTTTTCAAATTGAATTTAAAACTTGCCTGTTCAGTCACCAATGGGGTTGTTTCTCTAGCTATTTTGGTGGCTACAAACTCTAATTTTGTGTTTTGATAGATTTTCTCTGCCTCTTCCCTTGCATGCTCTCACGGTGTCAGAATTTGTAATTATCGTCGCTCTCTGGCATTTTGTGGCGCGTTGGATGTATTTGGGAATTTTGATTTTGTTTCTTCCCCGATTGCGTTTCCTAATAATACATTTTTAAAGAATAAATCATAATAAAAATCTGATAAGTTTGATTTTCTTATCCAAAGTCACTTCCTATATGGGTATGGCCTGGACGGGAGGGGGCATCTTACTCAGTAGGCCCTACATTGATAAGTCTAGCACACACTGTGGGCCCCAAGATTGATAGTTATTGAATTGGGATTATACAACATAAATAAAGACTTTGTTCCACGCGGTGTAGACAAGGGAGCAAGAGTACAGATCTCGTAAAAGGGGGGTCGGATGATGTGAATGTGCAGAACTCACTCACAACAACTTTAAACAATTAATATGTTCTCATTAGGCTTTAAAAAAAAAAAAAAAAAAAAAAAAAAAAAAAAAACAAAAAAAAAAAAGAAAAAAAAAAAAAAAAAAAAGAAAAAAACAAAATTGTCAATTATGTTGAACTGTTTGTATTGAAACATGTCAGTGCTTGGACTTGAATTTGTTTGTTTTATTTATTATCCCTCAGTTTGAATGTGATGCAATATCGTCTTACACCTATGGAGACAGGCTGAAAATTTAAAAACAAAAAAAAATCCGACGCGACTGAACCCATTTGTCATAGGCATCTTGGACAATCAAACATTTTTTTTTTGCCCTTAAAGTATAGACGTGCTTGCATAATGAACACCATTATTGGTGAACTTCTTTTGTCTGCATATGACACACCTTAGCTTAATTATGGTAAGAGGGGTGATATGAGTTACGCCATCCCGTGTTCGGTTTATTCCCTAGGCCTATCGGTTTGGGAAGAGCATGTAAAATACGCCCTTCTGTGTGCTTCATGAAACATAATGTCCAATTTGTTTTAGACAACCATAAGTTTTCCCACTCCCATTTTTTCTAAATTCGCACTCATGAAATCAAAATAATTTTTCGTATTGTGTTCAAAAAAAGGACCTAATTACACTAATGTTTAAAACACCCCCACATACTGCTTTGTCACCGTTTTGTTTTTTAAGGTCTACTAACACACTAATGACATTATGTCCTATTCATGAGTGCCTAAATATTGTGATCAAGCTCTTTTCATCAAAAATATTACCAAAACACCAGGTAGACCCAATATTAAGCATAGCACAGTAGCTGATGAGATTACCAAAAACGATCAAAGTATTTTGACATCGTTAATCGAAACGCGTCCTACAGTAGCTATCTCTCTGAGTTTCTCAAAAACTAGAGAAACTCCTGTTTGGTTCCACACTCTATTTCAAATTGGATTGTTATGGAATTTGTTTAAATTTACAAAAACTTACAAGCCTCTGTACGCTTTCTTTGTCAAACCTGTCAAAGAGGGACTATTGCTCTGTCTAAAGACAAATGACCTTATTTTTCATGAAAGACAAGAAATGGCTATTTTACCTGCTGCTTCCTCAAAACCGATATGCCTAGGATAACCACACACGGGATTGCGTAGCTCTATCACCCCTCTTACAATCGAAGACCCACTATTGGTTAACTATCTGTTTGGACTGCTAGACACCCTTTTAGGCTCTTCAAGGACACTAATCAGTTTATTGCCAAATCATAAAATCGAAAAAATCATCAAAAATTTTTTATTTCCATTTTTTTATCTGTATGTAACAAGAATAGCTATCCCTAAATACCATGCAAGTGATGACTGAAAGCAACCTTAATCAATACAAACTCGGATATTGCGAATTCTACAGACTTAAGTCTTCACTTTCAGATGCATAGATGACTCCTGGCAATTTTGACATATTTTGATTCTCTTGGGGGATCACTAATAGTGTCCTTTATTCATGTCTTGAAATTACAAAAGTATTTAAATGATGGTATATGCATTTCACGCTATCTAACTCGGCCCTAAAAGCCAAGCCCTAACCTGAACCCTTGCTCAAACCTCCACCCATAGCCTAACCTTGAATTCTATTCTCTTTGCCTGGAGATGGCAACACGCAAGGTTGAAAAAAAAAATTCGTTGCTTAGCCGAACTCGAACCGGCAACCTCCGTATTACAGTGACGGCACTCTTACCAAATTAAGCTAACAAGCCAGGGTTGGTAGAGGAGCGACACATATCATCTACATGGTTTTACTCCGAAAGTTTCAATCCTAACCCTTGCCCAAACCTAACTCTGCTACCCAAATCCTAACCCACCCCCCCCCCCCAAATGCTTGTTTGGCTAGAAAGGGACAATTGCTGAAGGCCTGTAACAAATATACAGGATTCAGAAAAGATGTGCCACAACAGCATTTCCCAGATAGAGATTTATTTGCAGACCTCAGAGACGGCAAGTAACTTTTAGCCACAATATGTTTTACACTTTAGCGATTGAAGATTTAAGGGAAATCTCAAAAGCTTTTACCAGGGCTTACAATTATATGCACTGGAAAAAAAAATATCTAGGCACCTCAGTGAATTGCTGTGCAAGTGTGGTCCGCCTATAGGATGCAATGATATTGACGATCCACACAAACTAGCATATTTTTTGTGTTAGTTGTGGGTTTGTGTCGCTAAATTCACCATGATGACATTTTTGAAATGATAGGCATTAATTTCTGCGGATGATTTCTTTCAGTATGTGAATCCCTCAAATTCAGTGGGGCACTAATTCACCTGATAGCCTAATAATTGCTTCAGATACATAAAAGAGAAAATATTTGTCATTTTACCCCTTTCAACCCTAGTAGAATTCGTAGATCATAACACCGAGTCAGTGTTTTGAGAGGGCTACCCAAATATGTCTAATGAGTAGCCCTCCTCAATAACTACTGGTCTAAGACTAGGCTTGTTTGGACTCATTTTAAATGCATTTTTCCCATGCTGATTTAATGTTTCATTAAATTGCATAATTTTTGAATTTTGGGAAAGAATGAAAAATTCTGAAAGAAAGGTCCTACAGTGTGCCTGTGGGAGAGAGAGTTAATTGTCACTTCATGTCACAAGTTCGTATAATCATAACTTTACAAATTAAAGGGTAGTCAAGCATTAGGAACAGAAGTAGAATTTGCCACTTCACCTAAGTTCAAGAATAGCATCTATGTATTTGTCAGTCTTGTAGAATGAGATAGGTGCATTTCATTTGTTTGTTGTTGTTGTTTTAGAATATGTTCTCCATTTTAACAGACTCATGTTTGCATTTGGTTTAAAATCAATTTTTGTTTTTCAATTAATTAGTAACATATTAGTAAAAGTATGGTAGATTTTGTCCAAGTGGAGCTACGTGTGCCGTGTGCCTTTGATTGGTCTGGGCAGTGCGCCTGAATATCACATTGATGCACTGTACTGTACCACTGTACTGTATGCACTGTACCATGTGGTATCATCTCATATCACACAGCTAGGAACCAATAAAAATGTGTAAACTATCTCACATTGGTAGATTTAATGTTATGTTTCACTTATTATCAGCACTTGTGCCCTGTTCACACTAGGCTTAATTTGAAGCACATCCAAGGTAAAATCTGGGTCTGTTCAGGTTGAAAAATAAGTATGACCAGAAAAAAATATATAAAGGGCCATGGCCTGATCACTAATAACCTCGTCCCCAGAACCCCAGATTTTACCAGAAGTGGTCAAAATGTTGGTATCTGAAGAAAGCTACTATTTGTTTTCATTTTATATATACCATGTGAAATCTTAGGGCTAAAGGATGTTTGATTTGGAAGTTATGAGTGAAAATGTTCCCCAATATTAATATTAATTTTACACAATACTCTTGTCCTAAAACCCTAACCTATAATCCTAACCCTTGCCTTAACTTAACCTCTCCCCAAATCGTAACTGAAATTGGCCCGTTTGGACTTGAAAGGAAAAATTGACGTAGGTTTGTAACAAATTACAGGATTTTGAAAAGATGTGCCACCAGGACTTCCCTAGAGAGATTTCTTTACAGACCTTCAAGACAGCAAGTACTTTACCAACAATATGTTTACTCCTTTGGCGATACAAAACCATGTTTTTAGCTCTCAAATCAAAACGGATTGAAATATCGGTGCTAGGTTTTGGGGTGAAGTCCATTCTATCAAGTTGAAAACTTACTTAAATTGGGTCATCCCCCTTTAAAACACTACCTTTTACAGGGATTTCTTATATTTGTGTGAAAGAATCATAAATGTACAAGGTCGAGGTGACTATCGCTCATTGACTTTTAAGACCTTGCAGTGTCTGTAATATGCCAATAAGTAGGAAATATTTGCTATTTGCCTTTATTGTCATATCATAACATATTTTATGGATTAACTGCTAATACTTCAAAGGTTGAAGGACAGTCATGCAGGAGATGTTTATTAAGAGATGATTGTGGAAATTGCTTCTGATGTCAAATTAGTATCTGTGGGCAATGACATAAATTGGGCTAGCTGATAGACTCTCTGTAATACATCAGCCCTTGATTTGGTTGTGATCTATTTAAGATTATTTTTTTATATTTAGTTATGTATTTGCTAATATTTTTTTTATTTGCAGTCATTTTTGTTTAGTCATCTTTTCACTTTTCCTTTCATTTTTGTCTTTATTTAAATTGCTTATCAAAAGTCAAATAGGAATGAAATAGGTTAAAGGTCGAAATATGGTTGAAGTTAAATCATTTTCAAATAATACTAATTATACTATTGTGTTTGTCCTGAATGAAAGTTAAGTAAAGGCAATATTTGACCAATATTTGATAAAACTCAAATAGGGTCAAACTTGAGACATACTCAAACTGCCTGAAATCATTAGCTCAAATCAAGTTGCATCTACTATAATTTTGGTCACAATTCTATGGACTGTTTTTATGTCGCCTGCCCTAAGGCAGGAAGACACATAAGGATCACTTTGTCCATTGTTGTTGTTGATGTCTGTTGTTGTTGTTGTAGTTGATGTCTGTTGTTGTTGATGTCTGTTGTTGTTGTTGTAGTTGATGTCTGTTGTTGTTGATGTCTGTTGTGAAAAAGGGTTAACATTTGCCTGTAATATCCACATACTTTGATGAATTTAAACCAAACTTGGGTCACAGGTGCAACATGGCATCCCCCATTTGTTGATGAGGTCAAAGGTCACATACCAAGGTCAAAGGTCATGTGAGGTCAAGTTGTAAAATAAGCTGAAAATGTAAAATTGCCCTTATTTGAAAAGTTCAAGTTCAATTGGAACCAAACTTGAATCATAGGTGCAACATGGGATCCCTCATTTGTTGATGAGGTCAAAGGTCACATACCAAGGTCAAAGGTCACATATCAAGGTCAAAGGTCATGTGAGGTCAAGTTGTAAAATAGGCTGAAAATGTAAAATTGACCTCATTTGAAAAGTTGAAGTTCAAATGGAATCAAACTTGGTTTATGGAGTTGGCATGCAAACCCTCATTTGTTTATGAGGTCAAAGGTCACATATCAAGGTCAAAGGTCACATCAAGGTCAAAGATCGTGTTAGGCCTATCATTCACAAACCGCGACGGCAGGCGACACAAGCGGTCCGAGGACCGATGTATTTTTGTGTCAAAATATGCATCTGCTTTATCTTTACGTAGTTCACTTATGGGTAGTCATGGCGCTGCTTAGCAGGAGCATAGGCTTATTTGGGTCAAGGGATTTTGAATCAAAATATAGAGCCTTTAAAATGGTCTTTAACTCTTTATTTATTTATTCTTATTAATATTTTTTGTGGTTTTATTACAATTTAGGGGATTGAGCCCTCAGAGGTATACCCAACAGTGATGAACCACTCTATAGGGGTGTCCCATGAGACTCATACAGGAATCTGCTTACCTTCAATCCGAGGTTAGCACCATAGTCTTCTCAAAACTGACTGTGATATACATGTACAGGTATGGCACTCTGTACATGTATCACAGTCAGTTATGAGAAAATTGTGATATACATGTACAGATATGATGCTCTGTACATGGGACTGGCAGCTTTATGTTCCTTCCAAAGGATGGGATAATCCAGTGGTTTCTTTGCCCAAGTCCATATGAACCATGAAGAGAGAGAGAGAGAGAGAAAGTGGGAAATCTTAGTTTTAATCAATAGTTCCCATACAAATTAAATCCAGAATCTAGTACCTGACCAAACCCCCCTCCCCAGTTTGAGCCAGGGACCCCAGCACCAAATATGAATATCCAATCCAGTGAGCCATACTCTCCTTAAAGTGACAGGAGGAGATTTTTTTTGAGGATGCAAAAAAAAAATAGAATGGCAGAAAAAAGTCTTAATGTAAAAGCCATCAATCAGGGAATCCCTCTAATCTCCAGTACACAAACATCATACATGACTAAATAGGATGTTTAAATTGCTATTTCGTGACTGCCAATTTTCAAGCAGGATATTTACTTGTGCAAGTTGCCCGACCTGCAAATTGCGCTCACTGACTGTACGTTGCTGCAAGCTACAATATTATGACGGGCCTGCATACGAGCGGTTTTCCAGTTGTCAGATCAGGCCCCCGTGTGGTCCATCAAGAAATGGAATATTACTTAGTATTTATTGCTAGACCCCGGGGCTCGCTGACTTGTAGAGTCTTGCTTATTAGTAAGAGATTTGGATCAAGATTATGAGATTTGCAGTGTGGGCATTACACTGACAGGATTGTAATCCCAACAAATCCCTTAGTAATTGCTTTTCTTTCAATTTTTCGGATAAAGATTAGTCTAGTTTTGTGTTCAAAATTCATATAGCTATATAAAAATGTCAAACTAAGGAACAAAATTTCATATAAAAAATACATCAATTTAAAATAGAATTTTTAACTCGAGGTGCATATAATGAAGTTGGCGGCTTTTTCCTTCATATGGTTAACAAGGATGCATTTTCCCTAACGGCTTTTAGCGAGAAAATATTTGGGTATTTATCGGGTCATTTATTAAGTGCTAAATCTAATCAAAATAGATGTCAGTTTTTACTCATATTTATTGATTTGTGTGTGAAATTGACAAAATATCTAAAGGTCATGGCTCAAAAAGTGGGGAATTTGGGAAGCTCCTTCCCAGGAAATTTGGCCATTAGGAGGGAAATTTGGCCGTTTGGAGGGAAATTTGGCCATTTGGAAGGAAATTTATACATAAGATATAGCGGGAAATCTGTGAGAAATGTGACTATCTTTCTGGGAAATTTACATTTTTTCAACCCCTGCTAAAGGTGCATTTTCTCAAACCAACCCAAACTTCTTAAAAAAGAAATGGATCAATTTTCAACAAAATTAAAAATGATATGTATTTTTATTAAGACAATGAGTAATGCTGTGGAATTAAAATTTCAAGATTTGTAATCAGATTATTCTTCATCTCAGAAAACATAAGACCCATTTTCAGTTTAAACTAAAGCAATAATAGCACATTTTTTTGAAGAGCGCCCCCCAATTTTCCAAAAATTTTGAGATTTTTGCACGGTTGCATTGATAACTGGCTAGTAAACTATACCTGTGAATGGTTAAGCTAAAAAATGTCTATGTGTTGCAAACGAAGGAATTTTGTAATTAGAATAATTAATATCGGAGATCTCCGATAATAATTCAACAGCTGTTGGAAACAGCCTTCCAATATGAAATAGCCGGGAAATAGCTCCATGTACATGTCTACGCTCATCCATTAGTTGTTTTATTGGTTCAGGCAAGTCAAGTTAGAGGTCATTTTCTTGAGGTTGCACTATTTTATCATGGACGGACATAGATTTAGCATTTCCAGCTCTGCTGTTAAGTACAATCTGGGATCCCAATTTTAATTACAAATCGCTTATTTTATGATAAATACACATTTTTTAGCATTCGTGTTTGCAGGTATAGTTTCATAGACAATTACCAACATAACTGTGCAAAAATATCCAATTTTGAAAATTGGGGGCACTCTTCAAAAAATGTACTGTTATTGCTTTAACAAATAACTCATGTAGCTTATTCTTTCTCTCAGAGAAATGAAAAACTTACATTTTGAATTTTAAAAATGTAAATAGAAGTGCAAATTGTGATCTAACAATAGATCAAAATAAAATAATCAAAAACAAAAACAAAAAACTGACATACATTTGGGAAATGTAGGGTGTATTGAGTCCATCCCACAATGCACCAGTTTTGGGAAAATTCGCTTCAATAAGGTCACATGATCCCATAACAATTCTATTACTAACACATAAAAATCCAAACTTTACACTCATTTTAACCACAAAGTGCCAGTACTTTTTTTATCATGATCATGAAATATTTTGTGGTCCTTAAACTTCTTTAAAATGTTTTATCCCTAAGTACTGACATGTGATTGGTACAGTACAGTATAAGCACATTGCAATGCATCATGGGATTGGTTCAAAACACCCTGTGGAAATGGGGGATGAGTTTGCCAAGATATGCCCTAACATTAATGCCATTTGGATTGCTAATTTAATGTATATCAAGTATTGAACATGCAGAGTCTTTAGTCAGAGGCTCCTCGTCACAATAGAACTTACACAATTTTTGAGCCAATCAGTATTAGGCCATGGGATCAAAGGAAATAATGTTAATTTTGACTACATACTTGACTGAAGTAAACATTTTTTTCACTATAAATACTAATAAATATTAAAATTAACATTTTATTGGGTATGTCAATCGTTAAGGTTGCACATTTTCATGAAAATAAATAAAATGCCATCTCAATTTCTTTTTAAAATATCAGTGACCAAGGGACATGTACTGTGTGTGGTACATTGACTCAAGCAAATATGTGATGTGATCAAGCAAGATGAGTCGGAAGTCGCAAATATTGATTTTGAGATATAGCCAAACAAAGGAGAAAATGTCTTTTGTTTCCTATTGTTTTGGCCACCCTTCAACTGATCATATCTTTGGAAGTAATAGGTCAATTTCAATGGGGATTTCAGCAAAATGTAGCTTTTTAAATGTTGCATACAGTTACATGGAAAAGTAAAAATTGAATCTGACCGACTTCAGACTCATTTTGCTTGATCGCATCATATATGGTTCTATTGATAAGTAAATCCATCTGGTATGCAGTGCACAAAGTACTTGGGATTGCATTTTTTAAAGTTGTAGCTGCAGAGCCATTGTTACTGTTCATGTAGTCGAAAACATTTTAGGTGTTATCACTGCCCAGTTTAAATTGAGCTGTCCTTGTTCATGAATAAAATAAAACGTTGAGGTTCTACTGTGAGTTCAATAATTTTACCATATATTTCATCATTTATTAAAAAAAGGAACAAAGGTGAACAAGAAGTCTTGAAAGAAATGTTGCTTGGAAAGCTGTGATGTAACATCTTTGTGCAGAACTAAGATCCATGACTTATTGCTGGACCTCATTTCTGTTCAATTTACCACCATGTTTTTAGGTAAGAAGAAAAAAAAACGAAGGGGATCCAGCGACATATGCTAATAATGAGGTAAATTGAATATAAATGGGGTTACACAGCAAGTTTCTGGTTTTGGTTCTGCACAAAGATGTCAGGTCAGTTTGCCAAACAACTTTTCTTTCATGACTTCATCTTTGTTTCCTTTTCGAATAAATGATGAAACATAAGGTCAAGTTAATTGAACGCACAGTAGAAGTCCAAGGTTATTTATTTGTGAGCGAGAATGCAGTTATCTTGTGCTTTGTGTCATGAAAAAAATAGATTAACTTAATCAGGGTGGTGATAACATCTGTAATCTTTTCAACTTAGGGTAATAGCAATAGCTCTGTCGCCAGATAAAAGGGAATCTGAAGTCTTTTTCCTCTGCATACGAGTGGATTTTTATGGCTATCAACACTTGCTATTATTTGCTGTAGTCGATGCAGCATGATGCACATTACTGTCGATGATATTTAGGAAAAGAATTTCATGACTTCTTTCATTTTCAAAACAAATGGCAACTTTTGGAATTGAACATACACCATGGTATTGCAAGGTTGTATTAAAATAAATCTGCATGTGCAGAAAAGCAAATCTATTACTTAATCGATAAGTGTAATTAAAGTCCTTTCCAAGCATCTTTCTCTCTTTGATCCCATGGCCTATAACGTTTTTCTACACTTGCACTCTGCCTTTATTCACCTAACACTGGTCATAACTAAAAAATAGCCATAGAGCCTTGATGACACAATGAAATATGCAAGAAACTCAAATACGGGTTTGTGAAAGTCACACAAATAGGTATTTTAATCTGTTCACTATTTATCATATTTGTCAATCGGTCAATCAAGCGATGAATAAATCAGTTGATCAATCAGATCAGGTAAACAGTGCAAATTTTATTTTGATTTTTAGGTATTTTTAGATCCATACTGGTCTCCTGACTGGCAATATGGCACCCAGATTTTGAAACCCTTGAGCAGTAGAAAACTATAGATTAATGTGAACTATGATGTCACATGTTGACATTCAGGTTTGGACCCTCTGTTGTTTTCTGGCCAGCAAAATATTGCATTAGTTATATGACAGACACATAAAATCTGGGGCATAAGATTACTTGCAGAACCTTTCCTGAACTAAACGAGTTCACAATATGCAGCTGGAGCATTAGCAAGCATGCTTAATAAGAATCTTGGTTTATTACTGCAACAAACAAACAATTTTACCATTGCAAAGTATAGAGGCTTTTCCGACTTTCTCTCATACACCAACAGGGGCACCACAAAATGAACCAAGGTCACATCGTCTATAGAACGCCAATATATAGTGAACCCATGTATAATATACTACCATCTGTTTGGCTCCTCTACGTTGACAGTTCCAAAATGGGAGATTCAGGAACATAAAATTTGATTAACCCGAACGCGGCCGAGATGCAATGAGACCAACAAACGTGGTACCGGTCGGAAAATGTTTCTCGTTGCATCTCGGCCGTCAACACTATTTTTTTGTCGCGCAAAGGCCTCTCATTGGCCCTCATTGCATCGTGGGCCGTCGCCGGAAAATGCCGTGAGGGTTCCTCGTTCGCATCTGGGCCGTCTTTCGGAATGCCGCGATGTTCACTCGTTGCATCTGGGCCGTCTTCCCGGAAATTGACGCGATGTCCCTCCTGTTGGCACCTGGGAATCATTTCCCGGGAATGATGCGATGCTTTTCACTGCATTTCGGACGGTTTGCCGAGCAGAAAGCGCAATGCTTTTCATCAAGCGGGTGACACTGTGTAGAAAGCCATAGACAATTTCGGTTTCGATGGTGATAGCGCAAATTTTTGATAGCTACTTTTAAATAGCATAAACGTATTCAGGACGTAAACCGAGCATGACGGAGCGTATAGCGCCACGCACGACTTGACGAGCGTAATGCGTCCACTCACGACTGGCGACCTATATGCTACAAATTTCATGCAAATCAGTGGTGTAGTACACATCCATTATTTTTTATTTATTTTATTTATTTTATTTATTATCCTGTTCCATTGCAAGTCACACGCGATGTCCTCGTTGCATCTGAGACGTCTTTCCGGAAAATGGCGCGATGGTTCTCGTTGCATCCTGGGCCGTCAAATCCGGGAAAATGCGCGATGTTCCTCGTTGCATCTTTGGCGCGTCTTTACTTAAAATGACGCGATTTCCTCGTTGCATCTATCTGTCTGGGCCGTCTTCCCCGCAAACTGACGCGATGTTTCTCGGTTGCACCTGGACGGCATTCCCGGGAAATGATGCGATGCTTTTACCTGCATTTTCGTACTGGTTGTCCCGCAGAAGGCTCAATGCTTTTCATAACGCGGGTGACCACAACTAAACTGTGTACAATGCCATAGACAATTTCATTTCAGGTGATAGCAGCGCCACAATTGTGATAAGCTACTTTTAAAGATTATGCTAAACGTATTCATGACGTAACCCTGAGCAATGACGTAGCCGTCAAATAGCGCACGCACGACTATTACTTAGCGTAAAAGCGCCACTCACGACGGGCGAACTATATGCTACAAATTTATGATGCAAATCATTGGTGATGTACCACATCCATTATTTATTTATTTTATTTATATGTATTTTTTATTATCCCTGTTCGCATTGCATTCACTCACGCGATGTTCCTCGTTGTCATCTGAGACGTCTTTTTCCGGAAAATGGCGCGAATGTTCCTTGTTGCATCTGGATCTGGGCCTCTCCGGGAAAATGACGCTATGTGCCCTCGTTGCATCTGGCCGTCTTTACGGAAAAGGACGCGATGTTTCTCGTTGCCTCTCTTGGCCGTTGATTGACTTACCTACTTATTCCTGTGCCGGGAAAAAACGCCCGAGAGCAGAAACGCAAAATTTGGGGCTCTCGTTGCATCTTGGGCCGTTAAAATAAAAATAGATTGCCCTCGTTGCATTTGGGCCGTGCGGTTCGGGGGTGGGTGGTTTGGTCAAACGACCCGGTCCGGGTAAGGGGTTAATAAATTCATCACACTGCTATTGTTTTTTCCATGAAAAAATCACAACACCCTGCAAAATACATAAAAAAAGCACATTCAATGTCACATGTCCATCATTTGATCAATATGAGGAACATTTCTGCAAGTATGTAAGTTATCTTTTAGGAATTCAAGGTCTTGTCAATTTTGCCACTAGATTTATCAGTGTATGGCAAGCAGATGAATCACAATTCTAGCACAGAAATTTTTATTATCCAAGAAAGTTTTTTTAACCTTTTGAGAAAAAGGATGATAATTGAGCAAAAAAACATTTTTTCCTAAACTTTAAAACCAAATAAAAAAAATCCAATGCACTCATTTTATCATTTTGTAACATGTGTTTATCTCAAATTCAAGTTTATAAAATCATATTTTATTGGTAGTAACAACTTTATTGTTGATGCAGGTTTTGTGTCGCCAGACAGGAATTAAAGAAGCACATACTAATCCCATTCTGTATCCGTCTGTAGGTTTGTTTATGTGGATCGTCCAAATTTTCCAAACTAACGGATCGAGCAAAGGTCACATTTCGATATCATCAGTGATTTAAGGTTTATATAATTATTAAAGGTGCAACTAAAGATTTGAGGCACCCAAATATTTCATAATAGTATTTCATATAGATATACACACTCAATAGATTCTTACCTTGTAGTTGGCTTGCCAAATGTCTTAAAAGAGTGAAAAAAGGTGATTTTGATTAGCGTTATTTCAATGCAAAACATAGGCTGAATTTCGTATTTGCTCCTATCATCATACGAAATTAGAAATTCACAAGTTTTTCCAAAGAAACATTTCTCAGCTTAATCCTTCAGATGGGAATATTTTGATGAAAAGTTTACATCAGGGCAAAATCAGAATTGTCAATTTTTTGGGGAAACTGATAGGTGAAATTGCTAGTTGCACCTTTAAAGTGCAAATAAATTTGAAAACTTTTAGGAAAAGAGTTGTACGTGTACATTGCGGGCATTGAAAACATTTTCATTGGGAGCACATTTTCCAATCAAGTTCCTTTGTTTTCCTTGTCAAAAACAAAGAAAAAAATAAAAAACTTTTGGAAAAAAAAATTCAACAACATCCTTTGTTCTTTGTTAAAGAATGCACTTCATCGTTTGGAGAGTAATTAAAAGTCAATCGATTGCCTTGGAGTGGATGATTGTACTTGGATGTACGAGCTTAGAAATGCCTGTTGCTTTTGTACTATTTTCTAGGTTGTCATCATTCCTCAGAGGCAAAATAGTGCAGTAGTTGAAGAGGACGACACGGATCTTGTGTGATTTGTTTATTTTTGTAAATTGATTTCCATTTAACTGCAGTGTTTTTTTTTTTTTGGACCCCCCCAGATTTGCAACCAAATTACGAGCTTAAAAGTAACTTATGATCGTGTGCAGCAGGAACGTAACATGTAATTTTGTTATCGAATTGAGAAGGTATACATCATTAGGTATCATTAGTTGCATACCAGAAGTTGAGAACATATGGTTACTCTTCAACAGCAGATCGGAGGCCAGCCCCCATAATCCTCTGCGCGCGAACCATATTATCGACGGGGTAATGGCGTGATGACTCAATTTCTTTCTTCGTCGCCGTGAAGGTAACATCGGTCAAAAGTTGTATCAACATACGACAGCCTAACGCTAGAGTACATGGTCACGAAAGGTACACAAACTCAGTGTTAAGCACTGCCACAAGAATTTGAAAATTTTGCCAAGTCAAAAATAAAAAATAAACATGCAATGATGAAGTCCGATATTCCTAGCCCGATTCCTAGCCCCGACAAATCAATACATCCTTGCTAGACTCACTCACTCAGTCACAACTTCAATCCTAGACTCAGTTACCGTCCGGGTAACCTGCCAAGTTTGCCGCTTATTCTTAGTAAATGAACTCACAAACAGTTATTACAAAGTAAGTAAAACTGCTGGATATAGCCACTGAACTTGTAATACTAGAAATTTATCTTTAGAAGTAGGGAATCATGAGGCGAAAGTATTACGACAAAAGTACGAATGGAATTTGTAAACACAGAACAGATTACCCTGTTGTGACTATCAGTAAATAGTCTCATATTGCACGCCGTTGTTTTAATCATCCCGCTGGCGGACGTTAGGGGAGACTCCACTCAATTCATGTTCGCTCAATCGTACGCTCTAATGCCTACGTGATACCAGCTTTCTGGCTGGTTTCAAGAACTTTGAAGATGAGAAGAAATATTGAAAATACTGTTTACACAAAGAAGCGCATAGCAATCGAGAATCCATTTCTGGCATCGTTTCACAAACTATACATTAGAAATTTAACCCACTGACTTAAGCGCAGGCTCTCGATAATGTACAGGGAGAAGAAGCGCATTGCAATCGAGAATCTTTTCTTGATCGTTCACAAACTATACATTAGAAATTCAACCCAATAGACTTAAGCGCATCTCTCGATAAGTCAAGGGGGCGTTTTGTTGTGCGGAAACTAGAATGGAGTGTTATTGCTATGAGAGTTTCCTGGTGGCACGGAAAAACGATTTGTAGGCGAAAAGGTACTTGGGAATTCCTCTGAAGCCGCTGTTGGTTACTCCCAATCTTTGGCAATATCTCCTTTTAGCAAGCGCCCTTGCATTTTTCTCCCAATGTTTGTGTAAGCACACTAAGGACAATAGTACGAATATTTATATCTAATGTTAAGTGGAAGAGTTATCTGTGTTATTGCTAGAGGTCATATATTTGATACTTTGTTGCATAGTAGAAAGGAAATCAAGATCACACATGTTCATCAAATAAGAAAGCTTCATTGTGAAAGATTGTGAATTTATTACTTGGCATTATTTTTCAAGTCAGTCGAAAATCATTTTAATTCTAATAATCGACACAAACAATAACACTTTTTAGAGGAATACTTTTTTTTCTCAATAAAATTATGACAATTCTTTAATCTATATGGGTTTTACATTTATAATTATCAGGCTTCCACGAGCGCCTCTCTACAAATAAATACAGAGTTCACATAGGCCCACTTTTTGTGGGGGGGAAAAAAAAATTAACAAAAAACATCGGCAAGTGTATTTGCAATTGGTGTCAAATGATGTGTCTAAAATCATAAAAACTGACTTTGTCAGTGTACCAAGTCGATGGTGTTGGGAGTGTTTCTATTGCCACAATTGTAAATAAACTGGCTAGTTTCCCATGATTTGATTTTTTGTCCATCACACAGCATCATTGTATTTTCCACTTTTTCAAGTAAATATAATTTCGTTATTTAAATTTATTTTATGTGTCATTAAGGGGTGTTATTGATCAAACTGTAAAACTGTATGCAGTTCTGATACCATTGCTAAATCTTGGTGTTTTCATATCTTTTTACACATGAAACCATTGCCAATATTAGACCTGATCATTGAAATATTTGCCATACCAATTTTGTTTACACTCAAACGAAACTTTAACAGGATTAAAATTGTACATATGTTTAAGAAAAATTGAGCTTTTCTTCTGATAATCCAGGTCTTTCAGTTGACAACTACCTTAATTTGTTCCAATAGGATGTTTTCGTTTAAGATGGAATTTTGGCCCAATTTTTTCTTCAAATCACTGAATTTTTAATTCATAAGGTCCAGGGTCTGGGAAAATCGCTAAAGCCCTTGTCCCCAGGGACCCAGATTTCACCGAAGTGGTCAACATTCTGATATAGAGAGAAAGCTACTATTTTTCTCATTTACCTTGTGAAATCTTAGGGCGAAAGATGTTTGGTTTGGATTTATGAGCAAAAATATGCCTCATTGTTGGTTGACAATATTTAAGGTGACCACAGTACTCTATGGGATTACAATTACAAAATCACATTTTAGCTCTCACTTAAAAAAGGGGTTAAATATTGGCTTATTTTCTAGAGGGTTTTTCGGGTGAAGCCTTTCTATCAAGATAAAAATTTATAGACTTATATCCAGGTCATCCCCCTTTAAGAAAATAACCATAACTCATCTGTAACAAAACATGACCAAGCAATACATTTTAGAGGAAAATTGTATATTTTTAAAATAATAATAAGAATAAATATTCTGATAAGGCGCAAACCTTCAAGAGAACTCTGATCGCCATACCATTCAACCACATCCAATCAAACAAAAACCGCTATATCATGAAATCTTGACGAAAAAGGTGAGCTTAAGCTGACGTTGAATCTTGGACACTTTCGGATACTGCGATGTTTTGGAAGCGAATTCCAACAGCTTGAAGCAGCAAAATGAAATGAGCGTTCACCAGCTGATTTAAGGGTTGACCCGTGGAAAAAAGTTTCAATAACTAATTCATTATACTTATAATTTATTACTTTTTTTAAAAACTCAGCTATTCCACCATGTGTTCTTATTACATAGGATTATATATTGCTATTTTGGGAGTTTATTATAAAATACGCCTTGTTATTTTCAAAATATTGATTAGCTCTATGCAGTGTTAATCATTCACTTTCCATCATAAAGTAACTGGTTGTTGAAAAAAAATTCCAACATACGCACAGTCCTCTGTGCGTGCCATGAGTTATTTCTCTGTTTGGCACATCTAAAGATGGGTATCATTCAATATTTGTCGAGAGCGTGCCCTTGTGGTTATGGTGCTTGCCTTTTGGCGCAAATTTACCAAAAATCAGGGTCGAATCCGGTGGTTCACTTGCTGGGATTCATTCTGGATATATCTGTATAACCACTACTGATTAAAATTGTTTACAAGAAAAAAAAAAAACACCATCTCCCCATGGTTCACTTTGAATTGGGCAATGAATCATGAACGCACCGACATCCTTCGGAGGGGAACGTTAATCTCCAGTCCATGTACAGAGTCACCACTGTACATGTACATCACAGCCAGTGTCGAATAGAGTAGGGGAAAACCCCTGACTGTCCCCAGATCTGCTCCAGCCTCAAAAGCGGCATCGGTATCGTGGAATACACACGGTCCCCCGGATCAGCTACTCGGTTGAATAAATCGTGACACCACCACAAGCCAGCACCGATGACCTGGGATCACAAGAAGAAGATTCAATATTTGGTGTTGGATCAGTGGTATATTGCTAAAAAAGGAATAAAACAAATTAACAAATTTGGACCCACGGGTAAAGATGTCGAGCATTTGAGAGTTAATATGGGTATGAAAGATTGTTTGTTGAAATTGTTTGACATTTCTATTCAAATTGACCACTAGATGACCTTGACCTTTGGGTCCTCTGAAACCCTGCAAACCAGGTCAGACTGTCACTACCCTACCTTCATTGCCAATTCTCCCCATATGTCAAAGCATAACAAAACACATAACCGCCGGACATGACTCCGTCACAGAAACAGCTCTCTATTTTATCCGGCCCTGACCTTCAAAGCATGGGATATTGCGGTGTGCGAATGCCATATGTATGTATGTGTGTGTTCCAATTGGTTAGGTTTCGTTTTGTTTTCCTTCAAAAATTTTATGCCCGATGTAAACCAACTTGGGGTTAGTGCAATAGGGTTCCTTCATATTGTGGATGATGATACATAGTCATGGCCCAGGTCATAGTCATCTGAGGTCACATTCCAAGACTGCCATCTTGCCAGGGGGATGACGCAATTGTACAATGCAGTATTTTTTAGTATAATAGATGTTCCTCAATTGTTGTGGCCCAATGGTTTTTTTTTTGTTTTTCCACATGGATTCACAAAATAGAACATTAACACGCACTCACTTGGACTCTGTTTTGCACTTTGGTTGAAACTAGAAAATATAGGTAAAGCTGGCATTATTTTTTTTCGTTGTTAGTATATGTCATCAATGCTTTTATTTTCAATTGCTTAATCAATACTGTGTTCATGTGGCCCAAATGTCAAGTGTTGATTCGAAGAATGGTAATGATTAAAATCTTTCCATCAATTTACAACTGATATTGATGTGGACACTGCACGGTAATTATCCTTGAATTGAGGATTGAGTGTCTCACAACAACAGCAAGACTCATTCATTTTAGATGATGGATTGTATGTTTGCTATGGGTATCATAGACCCATTAAATTTGATAATCTTTGTGTGATCAAAAGGTCTGAGGAAAATGTAGAGCGGCATTTGAAATACTTTTTTGTCTTAAATGTATGTCAGTCCTGTAAACCAAACGAGAGAAGATAACGCATGCATGTGTGTGTGAGAGTGGGTGTCCAAACTCTTAACCTTGTATGTTTTTTTTTAACTTTGAACTTTTTTGTCGCCTAAAATTGCAAACACTGAAAAAGTGTTACTATGACAGTTGGGTATTATTTTAGCAAATAATTTTGTTAATTCTTACACAGTACGCAAAGTTTTGTCTGCTTATAAGGATTAAAAAAAACCCATACAATGAAAGGTTAGATTTTGAGATTAAGAGTGTTCCTGGTATTCTCGAGTTTAGACACACTCATCGACTACATTAGCATTAAAAAGAACTATCCCACTGTTCGTAACTTTTGCAGAACGTCTGGCTATCATAGTAGCTATTCTCCATGTACACTCGAGATGTGGCACGCAGCATGTCTGGATTTTTTTCTTTTTTGGTGTGATGATAGTAATTGACATGGAAAAAGAACTCCTGAAATTTTGAGCTTCATACCACGTTCGTTCCCGCAGGAGCATTCATCAGATATAAAATTTACGGGGTTACGGCTCAAAAATGCTGTGCGATGCAAAAGACAATTTGAGAGGGCATAAATTTGTATGAATCCCTCCCCAACTTTGAAAATCACTATCTGGGGAATGTTTTGGTGTAGAATTCAATCTGGCATCAAAATGGTGATAGCTCGCTTTACTCTTAAAGATTTCGGTATAAAAACAATCTTTTCATCGGGACGCAGTTTGGGGGTCAGAACTCGCTAAGTAACAATATTTTTGATGTCCATTTCTTGTTATTTGATTCACCTCAGACTTTCTATCAGTACAAAATACGTAAGCACATTAGTATTAAGTGCGTAAGATTAAGTGATTTTGGCAGCTTATTGAAAAATCCCAATTTGATTTTGACAATATGTGCCCCCCTCTGAAATCAATGTTTGACATACGACACACTCCT
>JAMKCH010017543.1:0-34113 GCA_023653785.1 Ophioderma brevispina | reverse complement strand
TCAACCCTGCATACTCTGCCCATAGAATTTTCTGCAGTGTTTAGAAGAAAGTTGATAATTGTAGCCGACTTAAAAGCAATAATACCTCATTTCATATGGAGCACATCCTCAATTATTCCCTTTGTTGCAATTTCAGTACAATAAGATTAGTTTTTTAATGAACGAAAACTCATTCAAAGTGGTTGACTGTAAATGATCTACATGTCTAAAGCTAAACCATTTTATAATTTAAATCAGGGATCCCTGATCTTAATCACGAGTGAATGCTCTTATATGTGTTAGTGTTCAACATGAAGAAATAATTTAAAACTTGTCAACAACACTCACATTTTAGAATTAGAATTTTCGGTGAGATCAGTCATCAGCGGGTGGAAGCTGAATTCTGTGTGACAGATCCTCTTCTGATTCCTGAGGCTGGTGGCGTCCTAGAACTTGGCGATATCTAATCAAACAGTTTAGGGATTTCACGGTCTCCATCTCTATTCAGAGTGGGGCTAGTCTTCTTTCTCTATCAAGACTTTCCCTATCACGACTTTCCCTATCACGACTATCATTAACAATTTTTTTATGTCATATAATAAATGAGAAATCAGAAGGTCAAAAAGTTATATCCGATCCTCAAATATTTTGCTTCCATGCACTATTGCTTTGTTTGTAGCATATAATAGCATTGAAAGAGAAAATGTAATGTCAAATTTTCATTTATTTTCTAGAAATAAAAAATAAGACATTCTGTGAAATTAATCTAGCAGTTTTTTGATGCAATAAGAATTGGTGTACAAAGAGAATATGATGTAACTGCTTATGCTGTTGAGGTGTATTGTAAAGTGTTATGTATACAATGTTCATCTCAATATTTGCCGATAGTCGTGACTGATGGTGGGACAAAAGGGTGAGATTTTGTACATAATCACATGCTGTAAAAATACGAGAAAGGAGATATTTAAGTTGAAGCAAAATTTGGTGAAGACATACCACATTCAGTGGTGTAACCAGACCTTTGCAAATGGGGGGCTGAAGGGGTGCCAAGGCTTTTTTTGAGGGGGCAAATTTGGGTCCTTCTGCATAGACACTGTACAAAAGGTCAGTTCATTTGGGGGGCTGGTGGGGGGAAAGGGTTCTGATCAGGGGATCGCTCGTCCCCCCACCCCCATCTTGGTTACGCCACTGACCATATTGTGTACCATCCATCAATCATCAGAAATACATGTTGGTCACAAAAGAATGTTTTGAAAGCTCCAGACTATAAATTAACAAAAATGGCAAACAAACATCGATCACCCCAGTGCTTTGAGGCCTTGAGAAGACATGGATCAGAAACAGAGAAATGTTTTCCAGAATTGTAATGAGAAAATGTTTTTGTTTACAACACTTTAATATCAATAATGCAATAACATGTTACTATAACAATGGGTATTGAATAAACTAAAACTTGCATTTTACTTTTAAAGGTGGAACGAGAGATTTCACATATCAGGCATCCCTAAAAATTCAAAAGTGCTGATTTTTGCCTTGATGCAAAGCTTTCCATCAAAATATTCCCATCTGGAAGGATTAAGCTGAGAGATGATTCTTTGGTACAAAAATTGTGAAATTTCTCATTTCATATGGAGCACCTCCTCAATTATTCCCTTTGTTGGGCAATTTCATACAAGAAATTAGTTTTTTTAATGAACGAAACTCATTCAAAGTGGGTTGACTGTAAATGATCTCCATTCTCAGCTAAAAACTTTTATAATTTAAATCAGGATCCTGGATCTGATCACGAGTGGAAATGCTCTTAGATGGTTAGTGTTCAATACATGAAGAATAATTAAACTTGTCAACAACACTCACATTCAAATTAGAAATTTTTCGGTGAGATCGTGTCTCACGGTGGAAGCGAATTCCTGTGACAGCTCCTCGTTCTTCTGATTCCTGAGGCTGGTGGCGTGCTAGAACTTGCGATATCTAATCACACCTTTTTTATGGATTTCACGGTCTCTCCATCGCTATTTCCGAGTGGGCTAGTCTTCTTTCTCTATCAAGACTTTCCCTATCACAACTTTCCCTATCACTACTATCATTAACAATTTTTTTATGTTTATAATCAATTTAGAAATCAGAAGTCCAAAGTTATATCCGATCTCATATTTTGCTTCCATGCACTATTGCTTTGTTTGTAGCATATAATAGCATTGAAAGAGACAATGTAATGGTCAAATTTTCTTTATTTTCTAGAAATAAAAAATAAGACCTTCTGTGAAATTAATCCACATTTTTTGATGCATAAGAAAATTGGTTGTACAAGAGATATGATTTAACTGCTTATGCTGTTAGGTGTATTGTAACGTGTTATGATACAATGTTCATCCAATATTTTGCCGATATCGTGACGGATTGTGGACAAAAGGTGGATTTGTACATAATCGGACATGCTGTACAAATACTAGAAAGGAGATATTAAGTTTGAAGCACAATTTGGTGAAAACAATACCACATTCTTGGTGTACCAGACTTTGCAATGGGGGGGGGGGGGGTGAGGATAAAGGGGTGCTGAGGCTTTTTCTGAGGGGGTAAGGCGAATTGGTCCTTCAGCATAGACACTGTCACAAGGTCAAGTTCAAATTTGGGGGGGCGGTGGGGGGAAGGGTTCTGATCAGGAATCGCTCGCCCCCACCCCCATCTTGGTACGCCACTCCCATATTGTTTACCCTCCTCATCCTCAAAATCCATTTTGGTCACAAAAGAATTTTTTGAAAGCTCCAGACTATAAATTAACAAAAAATGGCAAACAAACATCGATCACCCCAGTGCTTTGAGGCCTTTAAAAACCATGGATCAAAACAGAGAACTGTTTTTCCAGATTGTATGAGAACATGTGTTTTTTTTACAACACTTTAATATCAATAATGCACTAACATGTTACTATAACCATGGTATTGAATAACCTAAAAATGCATTTTACTTTTAAAGGTGGAACGAGAGATTTCACATATCAGCACCCTAAAAATTCAAAAGTTCTGATTTTTGCCGATGCAAATCTTTTCCATCAAAACTATTCCCATCTGAAATTATTAAACCAAAATAACATGCATCAATTTTAATTTTAAAAATTGTGAAATTTTTCTAATTTCAATCGGAGCAAATAAAAATTCAAGCCTAATGTTTTATATTTCAATATAAGCAAAACACAATTTGTGTCCTGATTGTCTTCTTGCAAGGAGATTTTCTGTGGAATCTTGACTCTAACTTCCTGCCTTGACAAGAGTAATGTTCTGACCATTTTCGGCATATCTTAAAACCACAAACGCCCTTTGTATGGGCGACAATTGTTGACCAACCATCTTGTCTCGTGCAGTACTTCATATAACCTGAGTATAGATTAAAACGTCGGATGAATTTTTGAATTTGCACTCAAATCTGCCGTTTATTATTTCAATGTAAATCCCATCCATGTTATTGATAAGATGTCTAATTGAATAAATCTATTGTGAATAATCTTATTGTCCGTTATCCACCTGTTAAAGTATTGATTAACTTCTCAAGTCATTCTATTCAGTGCACCCCTATTCAAACTACATATTTCACCTTTTCTACAGATTTTACTGGTGTTGTTTTCTAATAAGATGATCATTCTTGTTATTTACCATGTTGTATGTTTTCTTGTTAGCTTTTTTTGTTAATACATTGTCACGTTAATTGTTTATTACTATAAAACAAAACCGGACAAAATGGGCATTGCACCGCACAAAATTTAAACAAGGCCTTTCTTGGGGATGAAAAGAAACATCTGAAACAGATAACACGAGTAATCATTGCGGTTAGTTAACATAAAATCTGCATTATTGGGAGCAACTTGGTGGAGTGTCCATTGACAATGGTGTATACCTAATCGTTATGTTCTTCAAACACTGACCGATCGAGTTGATGTGTTACATAAAATGGTAAAAAGTATTGTGGTTTAAAATTCTTTTTAAATTGTTTCAAATGTGATCTTAATTTTTTGAAGGTTATGGTCGCCTATATTTAGTGTGTAATTCTTTCTGATACAAGCCCTGTATAAATGAACTTACTATTTCTGACAAAATACTTGGGTACTTTCAAAATCTCTTCTGTTGCACAAAAACTTTAAAATTTTGCTTCTACTGTCAAAGCTGGACTGATTTAAGGGCAGTGTTTAACCTTGAGTTTCCGAGTATCATTTTGGTTTGTAACTTGCAAATATTTGATTATTGTATGTAAAAGTAATACATTTCTAGAAAGAAAATTGGGACGATGAACCCACCCCCGATGGTGGCATCATTAATGTAAAACTTTCCGTTTTTTGAGAAAAATACTAAAAAACTGATTTGCCCCAAAATTTTCAGACAACATAACGAAAACAATTTGAATTTTCATGATTTCTTATGTTATTTTTTAGAACAAGACAAATTTGTCAATGGTCTTTTTTTTTCATTTTTTAAAGAGCTTTAAAAAGATGCTTAAAAAAAAAAAAAAAATCATGATTTTTACCTTTCTTTTGCCAAAATTTGAGTATATATTGGAAGAATAGCTTTAGTGAGAAAGCGGATATGAAAAATTGAATAACCGTCCCAAGAGAGCCGATTGCCTCGTAGGAAAGTTAAACCTTTGACTTCGGTATTTTGGGGTTTTCTTGTCGGAAAATTTGCCAAATTTGGCGAAAATTTGAACATTGAGAAAATCGGTGTTTAGTAAAAAATGACTTTTTCACGCTGTTTCAAGCTGTCTCTTTTCCTTAAATAACTTTTACCATTTAACTTCAAAATTGAGTATGTTGAGCAATGAAAATACATCTTTATGCAATTTCTATTGAATCAAACCTCTTTTGTCTTAACTCTAGAAATCAGAAAACTTGAAATTTCATCTGGTCTAAATTAGTGCTTTGTTTACATTTTCAAATTTTATTTTTCATTTTTCCAAAATGGTTCCGCGCAAAAGTACATTAAAACGCGCAACGCTTCATGTGCAGCAAAATTCGCGACGCGATGCTGTGCCTTTCGCCTGACGGCGTGAAATTGCTTAACTTCCCGCCATTCATACCATGGGTTTTTGTGATTTAAATTGTCCAAATAGCTGTTTTAAATCGGCAAAAAATACAACTCAGATGTCTGCATTGGATAACCTTTGTTGGTAACTAAGAACACAGTTGATGTTTAAAATGGTCAAAAATCAGAGATTCTTGTACACACAAATCCCTAGGGTTCACAACCTACTCAAACTGCCCTTAACTCAATCAATCTCTTGGTGATACGTTTCCTTCCATTCCCATGTGAGGAGAAATCACATGAACAATCAAAATGTCATTGGGTCACCCACCCTTTAAGAAAGCGGTAAAACTTGTTTCTGAGAGATTACAAATTGGCACGCTAATTTTTTAATAAAAAAAAATGTACATAATGTTGAAAATATTTTTGGATTCATAATTGGAGAAGTGTCAGGGATCAGTATTCTTTCTAATCAGCAATAAATATTTTATAATCGTTTTTATTTAGATCCATTAATAACTTTGCATATAAGAGTAGTTATCAATTACCGGATCTTAGTGATTTAATTGAAAAATGTGTGTCCGATTCATTCCCTTTCACTGTTTTTAAAGTAAAACTATTAGTATATATTATGTTTTATTACCAATATAGAGAAACTTCTTACTTATTGTTCACTACCCAAGAGTGTTCAGCTGGAATGCCAGAGGGGAGGACATGGATTGCACACTAGCTGCCATGTGGATATTATGTGGGGTGCTCCCAGGGATTTAGGATTGAACTTTTATCTTCCTGTAGAAAGTGGCTCTTAAAATGGTATCTTCAGTAGACACAGGGTCCCTAGTGAAGAACCTTGTCATGAGCCACTGACCAATCTTGATCATAAAGTATACAATTTTGTTGGGGTAATGGGATTTCGGGTGACGCAAGTGGGCAGGGCTATTGCACTTATGACCTTCTTGCATTCACACTATGGTTCAGAAAGTGACCGTGAAAATGATTTGCGATGGATAGCGGGCTACATGTATGTGTAGACTAGGTAGGTATAGCACCGGGGTGTAGCAGGGTAATTGGATCTCTATATTTAAGCGTACTAAATTGATGTCAGGGCACAAAAAAGGCGACATGTTGCCGCATCGGATGGTAATTTGACTGTGCCTAAACAAATGTCGGACCTATATGAATACCTAATCTGTGGAATAATCACTGCGTTATATACAACAGAGAAGTATTTAAGCATTTGGGGGAGAGGGGTCATTGTGTATGCGATTCGAAAACCAGATGTAGATAATGAGTGAAAGGAAAGCTTAGCAGTTAAACAAAGTGCTTGTTTATCCGGTGTTGCCCTTGTTGTTCTTTTGTTTGGAGCTTGCTTTAGGGAAGGTGTTTTATATGGACTGTTCTGTTGTTGATGGTGTAGCTTGTCTGGAAGGGTAGTCTTTATTGGGTAGTTGAAATGTTAATTCCCCATGTTCAATCAGGAGATGAGAGACAAAAATTTTTCACAAACACGGCATTTTTTGTATGTTATCACAAAATTGAAAGTGGTGGCCTACGCTCGGGGAACAAACATTTGCTTGAGCCGCATGCAATACATCAAAAAACGCATTGAAAAGCATGGGTGTCATTTGATAATCGCGGGCCGCTGTAGTTGCGGAAATTTATCTAAAAAAATAAAAGAAAACAAACACACAAAATAATTTGGAAAGGCCACGAAACGAGGGGGAGATCCCCCGTGAGAGGGGGTGCTATAGCACATTTCGTTGACAGGTACTGTAGGTAGCAAACAGGAAAATTAAAGTGGCAACACGGCATTGAATGAAGCTAGATGAACTAGGGGCAATTTTTTAACACTTTAAATCGTATTTTTTCCGTTTGAACATGCCCCGCCCATACTTACATTCAAGCCAATCACTGTCATGCCACGCTGAGTGACAAACATTGACTTAACGCAATTGGTCTCTAATCTGTCCCGGACTATAAATGTTGGCCCATACAATAATCATTAATCACACGTGCGGAATATACACAATTGCATGTGTTGTGTGTGATATGGTATTACTATACGCAAGCTTACGGCCGTCCGGAAAGTGTGTAGTCTGTGCACAGACGCAACGATATTATCTAAATTAGTACTGCGCGAGAGATTAACGTTATCAGTCCGTCATAGCTAATGCATGCCAATAAAACTGAATCTCATATATCTCCGGAAAACGAAGGTGTTCTAAGGAGATTTTTGCATCAGACGGTCTGTTACTATGTTTTGCTTTGAATATGTATCGTAATTGGGTCGTACTTATAGAACCGAGCGAGAAAATGGAACGTTTTTGTTGGGTACTTCGGTGCTACGCAAAAACAAACACGGAAAAAGGGAACATGCAATCGCTGCGGGCTGTGCTGACCCTTTTCCCACATGCTTTCGTGTATTTTCCAGTACTGTGAGACTTTTTTTTTCAAACGTGGTTTCAGTTTACGCCAACTTTTTTTTCAAATTTTAGAAAATACGGATATACTACTACGGATTAATATGGTCAAGGGTCACCTATTTATATACACCAATTACCAAGGTCAAGGTCATATGAGGTCAAAGTTATGGAATAGCTGATTGAAAAATATTCAATGGGCATAATATTTGAAAAGTTTGGTCAGTCCAAATTGAAACACTTATGTAGGTGTTGTATGGATCCATATGTGGGAAAAATATGGGATCAAAAACATGATAAAAGTGGCTGGATTACACTCAATATTTTTGGGTCGAGCGTAATGGGCTCAACTTGCGCTTGCCCATATTTTTTGCAACTCGAACCTCGACCAATAAAATATGGGCTCACATCAATTTACAATTTTATCAAACTTGAGCCATAAATGCAACATGAAGTATTATATGTAAGGTCAAAGGTTCATCTGATACAGATATAAAATAGGAGGAGGAAAGGGGATTGCCAACCAGGCCGACACTGTGGTTTGCGAAATACTTGTCTCTTCATGTCTAGTATTCTTATCAAACACAGGATTAAATTTTTGCAATTGTGTTTTTTTTTAAAGTTCTTTTATTGTGTTTTTCATATTTTAATTTATAACATATGAGGAGGATTTGTAAATGAATAAGGGGTTGTGTTCTACAGCTGTACTCCACAAGTGGCAACTTGTATTCGGCGTGATTAGGCTCATTCGAAAAGTAAAAGCCGATTGCGGAGAAAACTAGAAAAACATTGGTCGAAGAGAGAAACCGCTGACCCAAGCCCCATATGGGGTGTTTACAGATTTGGGTCAAAGGTCATGTGGGATGCTTAAAGGGGCATTCTTTGAAACACTAAAAAATTCCTTGTGCAAAAAGCTCAGTCGAACCCACTGACCAGGGCCTTTATGGGGTGTTAAAAGGTTTATGGCAAAGGTCAATGGTCCGATGACAGAGGCCTTATTTGAAAATCTATAAATTCAATCTTGTGCCATATACTAAATCAATTACTATAATCACCAAACTTTGTCAGAGGAACTGGTAACCAAGGCCTACATGGGGTGTTCACAGACTTGTGGGTATGAGATCATGTGGACCGATAAAAGGGGATTGTTGGACAATTTAAAATTTTTCTTGTTAAACGCTTGGTGACTGCAGCGCAATCGGTCTGAGAAACCCGTAGACCAAGGTCCTACTGGAGTGATCACGAGGTTGGGCAAAGGTCATGTGGGCCCCAATTAAGGGAGGTTCTTTGAAAATCTATAAATCCTGTTGTGTCACGAATCAATGTTATAATCACAAGACTTGGTCAGAAAAAACACTGACCAAGGCCCATAGGAGGTGTTCACAGATTGGGTCATTGGGGAGTTAAAGTAGCATTATTTAAAATTTCATAATCATGGTGCTGCAAATAAATTGCTCTGTCACCCAAATGTGACTCGAAGATCATGACCCAAGGCTGCATATGGGGGTGTTCACAGATTTCAGTCAAACAAAACTAGAAACCTTGCAAAAAGGCAACACTTGTGATCCGCGGATCTACTTGTTATAAAATCATCCTGTTTACCCATATGAAAATTCCGTTGTGGGAATCGTGTCATATAAACCTACAAAGGTCATGATTTCTATGTTACAGCACCCTGTATATAGGCTATGAAACTTGCCCCAATTTTTTTGCCACCGGTATCATTTTAGGGCAGTAATGCTAACAGTGATTTTTGGCAAGGTGTATATCCCTAGAGTTTGAAAATATGTTGGTAGCATTGCAGCAGTGGTAGCCTATCAGTCTTTTCCCCCTTTGGCTTGAAAAGCAGAAGGGGGATTTTGCGAGAGCTAGCAAGTCTGTATGTGCAGTACAGGTTCCTTCATATGTGGATGATGTCAAGGTCATGGTCCAAGGTCAACTCCAAAGGTCATCAAAGGTCAATATTTTGATCTACAGGGGTCAAAAATGAAAAAAAAATGCACGGATTTTGATGAAAATGTTCTCAAATTTATGCTTTTACTAATCCAATTCATATTCAGAATAGTTTGCCCTATCCAGGATTACTTCTTACCATGGTAACACCCAAATTTGGCCAATTGGCCTGACTCAATAGTGTTCAATGGACACCGATTTTACATTGAGTGTTACCATGGTAACAAGAGATCCCAGATAGGGCAAAACTATTTCTTAATATGAGGGTTTTTGGTCATTGCAAAAGGTCAATTGAGACCATTTCATTTTCCAAATGCCAGCATTTTTTGCATTTTTGACCCTGTATTAAAAGTTCAACATTGACCTTTTGCTAAGAACGCCTGAGTCGAAATTGCCCATCTTAGATAGGGCAAAACTTTACATTTCTGCTAAGAGAATTCACAAATGATGGATGTTGTAGGCACTAATATCATCAATCTGACTTTGACCCTGTACAATATTTTAATGGGCGGCTCAGGTGGAAAATATTGGTCACTGCGCAAATTCACACAAGTTGGAAGTGAATCATGTGATGTCCTTACTTCGACTTAAACCAATAAAACTTAAATACATCAATTTTGGCCCCTACTTATGAAGTGTATACAAACCTGACAATCGACCCTTAACTAGTTTGGTTAGATTTTCGTTTTTCGGTGTCACGAAAAATTGAAGTCCGATTTAAGCAGACTTGGGGTTTAAAGTGCAATATGAGGTTCATCATATTGGATGTCAAGGTCATGACCAATGTCAAGGGATTGATGTCATGTTCCATACTACCATCTTGTCAGGGATCTCCCACAAGCTTACTTCTGTATTTTAAAGTATGGCCGCCAAAACGCTTCTAAAGAACATAAATGGTGCTCAGGACCAGTAGGAGCTCCTGTGGTGACTATGTTTAGGGTAGAGATTTTGGGGTAGCGATTTATAAATTCAAGCCAAGTCATTGATGTTCAAATCCAAAGATGACTGCCAAAATGACTCGCAGGGCAAGCTCCTAGAGCAGTTGGAAAAAATGATGTTTTTTTTTTGGTTGTACAGGACTACGTTTTAGGGCACGAAGATGGTTTCTTTCTCTACCTCAAAAATCAACTAACCTGTTTATATTGGAATTCCAAGATTGTCGCCACAATCATTCAGGAAACAGGTTGTTAGCTAATTCAAACATACGGAAAACCTGCTTAATTCAAACCCAGATGAGGGTGGTGTAGTATTATGGGGCTTATACGCTTTTTAACTGAAGGTTGGAACCTAGGGGTCATATATAAGTGTCTATCCTAACAATGGCGGACAAACGCGTAGTGTACATTAAAATTAAAAAACAATTTGAATTGATTTTAAATGTTTCCCTTTCCTAAACATGTCCCCCCTTGAAGAAGGGGGAGCAGTCCGAAAATTTCACCCATCATTTGGACAGTTTAGGCCCAATTGAAACCAAAACAGTAACAAATCATTTTAGCATGAAAACCTACGAGGAATACACACCAAAACCACATACACGTTTTGATAGGGCGTCTGGAAAACATTTATTCCAACTTTTATGGGCACACAGTATACATATAATTGTGTTCATGCATTGTCTATACTTTTATTTTAACAACCCCCACTCCACAATGCTCGTACACATGAGATGTAGGGACACTTTTTATGATGCTTCCAGTAACCAACATTGACCCAGGTAGCGGGGAGTTCATGTTAGGGCAGTCCAAGTACGTTCTACTTCTACGAGGTTTGAGAGTGGCTTGTCATGAAAGTGCAAATACTAGTATCACGAACAAGTAAATGTGCCAGAATGTATATCATTCTTAGGAACGTCAAACCGTTTGTTGTATCGCCAACAACGCCTCCCAACCAACCAAATTAATGACAGGAAAAATCACAAATTTGTTAATTAAAATTACGGCATCCGGAATTTTGTTATACACAGTTTCCTATGGGAGTAAACTTACATAGGCTAATGTTTAGTGCATCAAACGAAAAATCTGATTAACCTCAAACTTCGGGAATTGAGCCACTTTTAGCCACTATCTTTAGTTCTATTTTGAAGTATTTGTCATTATTACACAAAAAAAAAAAAATTTTTGAAATCTCTGAGTGAGACTTAATACAGAGAGGATTTATTTCAGCATGCTGGATTATTTTTTTGTTTTTTACATAGTCTGCTCGGTTAATGAAGTTGTCAACACATTCACCACAAGTCCTACATGAGACATTCATCAAAAGGGACTATCAGATTATTTAATTCTTGCGATCATATTCAGGGTCCCCCTGACCACGGTTGGCCTACCGGACCCTTTACCTTAAAGGTACCAGGAAAGGCAATAGAATTGATGGTGGTTTTGTGTTTCAAGGTTACAAGGAAGGGCGAGAAAAGAAAGAATTCATATTTGGGTGGTGGATGACATCATTAGTGAAACTATTGATTTTTTTTTAGAGATATAGAAAATTACAGGTATGGTGTGATTCTATTCTGACACTGACTGAAAAGCAATAGTTTCACCAATGATGCACTGGTAGTGTTTCTTTTTTCGGCCCTGGTTATTGGAATGCAATGGCAACGTAAAGATTTGTAGTTAGGTTATCATCGGCCATTTCATGGGACCTTTAAATTGCTTCGAATAACATGCAATTACCCTGTCCACAGTCTCGGCCCCTTGTGTAATTCGCGTGTCTCAGGAACAAGTGGTCGGTTCTTACTATCATGAGGGCGACAATATTAGAAACGCCAAATAAATAAACTTTCCAATGGTGGTTAAGTTGAATATCGGTTTTTGGCCAGTTTTTATTTAAGCATTTAAGTGTAATTATCTTTAACCCAATCAGTGCTCAGAACTAGGAGCATTAGTCTCGTTCCCTGTCCTTGTCACCCATCAATTCAGGGTATTGTGCCCTTTGGGCACCCAAGTATGGAAAAGGACTAGCTAGAGTAGAGTTTCACGGATTTGACTCTATTTTGGCCCGAAATTAAGCTCTTGGACCATATGGTCCAGGGCATTGGTTGTGGGTCATGAGCATAGGAATCTGGAAAAATAATTTAACGACACTATCAGTTGATTTACCAAAGAGAGTTCAAAAATATTTGAAAATTTGCAGGAAGAAACAGCTTAAAAGTGAAGGATAAGTCTGTAGAATTCTTTGAGTTATTTTTCCCCAATGAAAAATTGAAAGAAAGGAAGAAAAGAGCAGTGTTCAAAGATAGAATCTTCATTCAATTACGTGTGGTAATAAAGGTGTTACGATTCCGATATATCAAATCACTGATAGTTGCCTTAAGTCAAAATTTGATGCACATGCCCAGGAGCATATTGAAATAGTACCCAATGCTCCAGGAGCATTTGGCATAGGTCCTGGACCAATTTGTGTATTCACATAATGCTCCAGGAGCATATTCAGCATTTACATAATATATGCTTGTTGGAGCATATTGACTTTGAATATTTTTCCAGATTATTTATGTACAGGACCAAATGCTCCTGGGGCATATGCTCCTGGAGCATAATTTCGTCCAAAATATAGAGCGCACGGGGCTGGCTCTTGGTTGTTGAATCCAATGTTATTTCAGTGTTTATATTTCTCTCTCATTGCCCTGGACTCGAGGGAGGGTTAAGTGCTTTAAGTGCATTTAGTGCATTCGCGTGATCGCCAGGAAATTTTAGGTGGACGTAAGTGAGGCATGAAATCACTACAGATGAAATTATGTAAAGCTGATTAAAAGTGGGGTTTCCGATTTATGTGTATTGTGTTCTCTACTTGATTGAGGGAGCATGGCACTTGCACATTACACGCCATCAAGTACCGTGGGAACAAAAACTTGCGCGTTTGATGGTTAGGAAGCAAAATAATGCATGTTGCAAGGCCCTATTCAATACTGGCTTAATAAAAAAGTGGGAACCCCTAAAACGGCGGTTTTTTGTTTATATCTTGGGAATTGAAATGGATTTCGAAGGGCTCAAATTTCCAGGCCGACAATGAGGAAAATACGGCCCTTTCATCTGGATATCAAAAGCGATACTACTTCCGGGTTAAATAAGGGGGGGTCCCAAAGACGATCGTAACACGCCCATTTAAGTATCGTCCTTGGCCCCCCTTCTAATAAAAATAGTTCACAATGTCTACTAATGAGTTTATTTAATCTCTTTCCAAATAATATTGCCTGTAATCAATTAAAACAAAGTTAATTCCCACTGTAAGTTCATATCGATATTGTTAATTATTCATGGAGGACAGTAATCATACATTTTCCATTTAACCTTTTCCCCATGGATGCTTGTATAATAGTTAATATTTTTGAGATACTTTATTATGAAGCTCCTTACATGTGTGCTCATAATGAAAAAGCTACAAAATCTCTCTACGTACATCCCGTACCCTTACATTTAAATTTGTTCTCTCGTTGCATACATAATGATATTACATCCATTAATGATAAAATTACTGTTAAACCTCATCGTCTCATACATTTTCATTTGCCCTTCCTGTCCTTTATTTTCTGTATATTCCATATGGCATACAACATTTCATATTTATATCATCAGTTAAAGGCGTGTGTTTTGATTTGATCGTACCACGTTTTCCACTCAGTACAAAAAAGCCTCCCCTTGAACTCGCCAACGACAAACGCTCACTATACAACCACTTCTGACCAAATCGGGTGACCCTGGAAACCTGAACACACCTTTGAAAGCCTAAACAGGATTGACAACCTCAACCCTAACTTTAACCTATCAGAAGTTAGATTTCGGTACAAGATAAAGTTAATAATATTCCCATCATTATCCGGGAAAATGTTTCCGTTTGATACTATGATACCATGATTAAAGACGTCCTCAAATGAAATGTGCTTGTCTCACGGCTTATATGGTACACATTATTCAGGCAAAAAAAAAAAAAAAAAAAAAAACAAGCTTGTCTCAGAAAAAATGTGAAAACCTCAATGCGAAATGGGTTTTTTTTAGAAAAATGCTAATGCGAAATGCGGTGTTTTTTTTCATTTTTGACCCACTTTTTTAATTTTTTAGGCCGCGGTCAAATTTTCATTTTTTTCTAAATTAAAAAAAATTCAAATGATTAAAAACCTAAAAAGAAAAATATGCGGTCAAAGACCTATTTTAAACAAAATGCGCGCGGTCTTCTGAGACAAACTTGTTTTTTTTTCTTGGCCTTATTTGCTTTTAAATGCAAACAACCTTGAAGGTTTAACTCAAAATTTTGTGGTAACAAAAATGTTTTTTTTTTATGTGTTCGCACGTTGAAGGAAAAAAATCGGACTTGCGGGTCGCCCCCGACTATTTCGTGATCCACATTCTCATCATCCTGATAAAGATGGACAAGCTGTAGAAGAATGGTTAGACAGTCAACATCTACGTCTCCTTCGCGACCCTAAGCGGCTGCCATCATTTTATAGCGTCCGTTGGAAGAGAGGTTACAACCTTGATCTAGCTATTGTTAGCAAAACATCTCTAACCTGTAACAAGAACTAACAAGATTGTTCTGAATCCTGTTCCACTAACTCAACATCGGCCAATAGGTATCCACAACGCTGCCATAAGACCAAACACAGTGCCTTTTAAAGCGGCACTGGCACATTTTCTGAAAATATGATTTTTTAAATTTGCTCTCAAATGATAGTCTAGGCCATTTGAAGAATAGAGATGTATTTTACACATAAAATAACATACCTAAAACAGATAGAGACATAAATAAGAGGCTAAAGACATCCAAGTAATTTGTAGGCTAACTTTTAAGTTTGCAGTAACTTTAATCAACAAGTGTGTCTATTGCATAAATATCATAGACTCTTACTCATTGATATTAAAACAACAAAGGTCATAGATCGGTCAAACAAGGTGGATGCCGTGGGAATCAACTCCGCCGTGTGCTTTCTTGTGTTAAACTCTGCTGAATTAATGTTGCCGGAGTCATTAATTATAAAATCGTTCTGTTTACCCATAAGCGCGCTGATTTGGGTTTAATAATTTCAGGTGAGTGCTAATGTATAAGCTTTACAACCATGCACAAATATATATTTGTCAAATGTGCCAGTGTCTCTTTAAGCGGCGCTTTCACTAAAGGAAAGCAGTCTGGAAAGGATTCATTGGTGACTTGGATCAGAACTAGTGAACAAGACTGCCCGGGGATTCATATCTAGATGCTGTAGGACAGAATACATACCAGTCCTTTCCATGGAATGTGCTAAAGAATATCAAGAGTATACCATCATGTTTGAAGCTGATCCTTTCTCAGCTAAAACAATTGCTAAAGGAGAGGAAGTGGAGGAGAGGATCTCCCAGGAAAAGATCAAAACCCGGCACATCTTAATTGAATCCACCGATATGACCCATAGCAGCAAGAAAGCATGGTCTACGTACCATCCGAAAGCTTCGAGGGGATCTAACGAATCCTCCACAGTAGTTAAATGTTACACCCAAACAAGTTGCCCACCAACTGCTTTTAAATGGCAAGTGTAGCAAGAGCCCAAGAAGATCAAACTAGACCGTAAAAGGTATAGTGGCGACCCTGGACGAACTGGAAACCGTTGTGAAAAGTAATTATTAGTCCGCCGGGAGCCAGAGTCCTGGCTCCATAGACGACAATGGAAAAAGCATGAAACTAATATTACGTGAATAGTCAACTGAACCGAGTGTCGTATTCTTCATCGTTGTAGCCGGACCGTGAGTACAGCGGACTATAATTACTTCTACACCGGTATTGCTAAACTTCAGCAAGGAAAAGCAGTTGGCCTTGACAACATCTCAACTGAGCAGCTGAAAAAAATTTAGCCCAGTAGCAAAGGAGTGGGTTCTTGAGCACTGCCATTGCTGCCTTATTTCCCACAGGTTCCCAAGATCTGGAGAAAAGCAAATGTTATGGTACTCCGAAACCCTGGGAAGGAGCCATATATTACCAAGAGCTAGAGATCACTCCTCAGCCATACCAACATGCTCTTGTGCACATCTCTGCCAATTCGCATCGCACCTGTGATAGACGAACACCTCATGCCAGAACAAGCAGCAGGGTTACGGCCAGGCAAATGACAAGAAGCCAAGTTACGCACCTAAGGCAAACACATCGAAGATGGTTCGAGAAGGGTTTGGTACCCATCTAAATCTCATGTTAAATAGCTAAGTTCTTCCTAGATAACCCAGGAGTAAAAAGTAAATTGGGTCACACGAGTGTGGTGCTTTCTTTTGTAATGAATTTCAAATCAAGGGGATCAGAAAATCTAAAAATATGATATATAAATTTCTTCAGCGTAGATCGACTTTACACGTCAGATTTACCCCACATACTTATTATCCTAACGGTCCAGATCCCATTAAAAAAATACTCAACATTCTTTTTTTATTGTAATCGGGGACGAGGTTTTAGATCACAAAATGCCCCCTAATGGTTGAGTGAGCCATGCATTTATGTTTGGCTTTGAAAAGCGGATGAAAAAAAGTGCATGATATTATAAATTCATCATTATAAATATTTTATATCATCATGATTATTTGGGATTATTAATAATAACAATCTGGGCTCGTGTTGTTGTTGTTATGAGACCGTATGTTCACCTGGGACTTAAAACAAAGGTTAAATAGGGTTAGCGAATATGGGGCGGAGACGTACGTAGTAGGCCCTATATGTAATAAAAACGCCGGATAAGGCGTTTAAGCTAATCTAATTAAAATGTTTTAATTGCCTTTTAATAATTCAACCGCGGTTTTCGTGAGTAATGACGATCAATTGACCGTTCCGTTAATTAAATAAAATATACAATTTATTTATTGGCCTTCAACCGGCGTATTTTGTTTGTAATTAGAAAAGTGACCTTTCAAGGTGCTCTCAATTAAGCACCATTACGACCTCTGAAATGGATGAGGAAATAATGTTGTATTGGGGGAGTAACCAGCCCGACCCTAAAATTTGGCCCTACCCTAGGTACTTTCAATTATTCCAAAAAACAAAAAAAAACCCCCTCACGGAATTTCCAATAGAAAAAAAATGAAGACCAAAAAAATGGGAAAACAACCAAATATATAAAAAAAAGTGTTTGCAAATACTGATGTACGTTTGTCCTCTAAAAACGGAAATCTCATCACATATTGCATTCGCATTTCGATGACGGAAAATCTGGTTGCGAGGGATAACCCGCAGGTAAGAGTGGTTCATCACTGTTCAGTCCTTGTAATCACTTACATAATAAAGAACTTTTAAAATGAACCGTATTAAAAACCATTACACCTTATGTTTGTTGTCCCCTGTGGTTTTTTGACACCGAACCCGAAAACATGTTATGAAGCTGATTTTTGCACCAGCTTAAGCAAAATGCAATCTACAACACATATCCAACATCCCCATAAATCCTTGGGGAGAAAATGGTTATATCCAAGAATGGCCGCCATTTAGCTTATATCTCGCTAATAAAGTAGATGTTGATGAATTTAGTGTTTTTGAATAGGTTTTGTGGGTCGAAAGAAAATCCAATTATGTACAAATCTGAATCACTGATGACTTCCTTTCACGCAAATCCAAAATGGACCGCTATTTTAATAATTAGCAATATCATCTACCATGTTTTTGAATAATGTTTTGAGGTTCAAAAGAATTCATTTTCATTTTTGTTTAAATCTAAATCATTGATGTTTTCTTTACTCAAAATCCAAATGGGCGACCAAAATGGCTGCCAATTTTGCTGCCATTACATATAAGATTCTTCTCTCCTGAACATCTACTTTCCTTTGCCGAGTCTCCGGCAAGGACGCTCGGTCAAACTGTCGCATATATAGAAGGGTTGTTTAAAAGCAATAATCCCCGAAGGATTGTTCTAATTTTTACCAAATAGTACGATTTTAGTTCATCTTTAGTCTCTCTTCAAGAATACTTGGGGTGTTATGTTATTTGAACTTATCAGATGGCAATTTCCCAAAACTGCACAATGAGCAACACCGTACGCCGCACAGAAAAAAGAACAATTACAGTAACATAACATCTTAATGATTCGATGTAATTATTGGTCAAAGAACAAAGTGCGTTTAAAACTTTATGCAACTCCACGCCACTTAAATGTGTTTTGTATCGCAATAGACGGATGCAGTCAGATTACCGAATCACCTTGTTTTAAAATAAACCGATGATGCAGAACCCTAACGCAGACGAACGCAGTCGGTTAGAAAGAAAACAAATGTTAACAAACACTCGGGACAAAGCGTTTTGATAAAAAGAAATTACCCATGGGTCTTGTTTTGGTATCGTTTTTTCACGCTATTTTATTTATTTCATTCCAAGCCGATACGTAAAACAAAAGAACATGGCTTCATCATATGAGAGAGCAAATCACTTGGTTCCCCCGATTTCTGCTTTAAACACTTGAAATGGATGACGCAACATGTAACACATTTTATCTTCATAAACATTATTTCCATCTTAAAAGGAAAGCAAAATATATTCTGTCGTGTTTTTTTCTTATTAAAGAAAGACGTCCACCATGTTTTAACCAAACGCTCATCGTTGGATCTACCACAACGGCTCTTCTAATAAGAGCTAATAAGAGAAATGTTGGCTTCCATATGCGTTCTTGCCATTCTGGTCCGCTTATCGGTCTGTTTGACCTGCTGCTGTCTTTTTTCCAATTTCGCTAGCTTCACTATCCACGTAGGCCTATTATCAGAGGTTTCCTTTTCTGTTTGTGTGCATATTTTTGTTGCTTATTGCGTCTATAGAATCATAGATTTACTTGGGAATTCAATAAGGAAGTGTCTGAATGTTTTTTTAGTTTAATTTGGTTTGGTTCTAGCATTCTGTGTATAAGTTTGAGCAATTCGATTAGGATATTTTCTGCTATGGAAAGTATTTTAGGAAAAAACAAAGTATTGCTGATTATCATTATAAAGACAAAGTTCTCATTTAATTGACAAAAATGAAGTTTCAAAGGGATTGTCACTGTTTTCAGTAGATTAAATAGCCAATTAATAACTCAATTACTCAATTTACAAAATCATGTTTCCCGCAATCTTACAAATGTAACCAATGCAAATCGGACCACTCCGAATTACCACTCTCCTATTTGACGAAGCATATCTTTACTCTGTTCGCCACTTCAGGTCCATCCACACTTTTAATTAAGAAAGCACTAAAATTTAACCTATTTGCAAAGAGTTGAACATGTCTACAAATTGCAACTTCATTTCATTGCTACTGTTTTAAAGGAACAGTAAGGGATTTTTTGGCTTAAAAAATTGCAACAGAAACAATTTTGTGTTATGCATACTTATAAATTGTCACAGAATAATGTGTCAAAAGTCTAGAAAAATCAACAATGGGGAACATAAACAAAAATAGGGGGTGAATTTTGTACAGGGGTCAAAAGTAAAAGAGGTCTAATTGTTTTGAAACATACACCAATTTATTCATCTGGTCATGAGGATTAAAAAAGGTATAGTGTGCCATATCTACGGTGATTATTTTCAGGATTATAGGCTCATAACGGTTCAAGGTCATCCTGGGGTAATCCTTTCCGAATGCTCCGAATTGGCTTTAAATGTGTATCTTTTTCATGTATTGAGAACAGGTCCCGCAAAGGGTATAATCTCACTGCAAATTATCTTCAATCAATGTTTATTTGTTTATCATAGAATACAGCAAAAACAATATAAATAATTATGTCAATAATGCAGTACAGTGAAAAATTGTTACAATATTTATCAAAAATATTTTGCATACAAGTAAAAATGTTTATAACACATTATAAGTGGAATTTCAAAAGAGATGTATATAACTGGGATAATACTAGTGGAAAATATATTTAAAATAACACAGTAAGGATGTTATATTACTGCTGTACCGCTAGGTGTATATTTTCACTGTAAACTAGTATAATTTCACCAAAACTCGTCCCATTAGGGGGCCAGGTATATTTTAACTGAAAATTGGTCCCGTTAGGGGTCACTTTCAGAACCCCTGGAACGAGCATGGGTGACTATCGCAAATCCAAGACGGCTCTCAGGGTCAACACGTTCAAATTTAGTCATACTTTCATCCTTTATTTCGCACACTGGCCAGTCTTGGGCACTAAAGCTGAACGCACAACGATGTACAAACACTGCGTATTTAACGAAAACAGCACCAAATACACACCGGAGACAGCCGGAACATGTTGTATAAATATGCAATATACTTTTACACTTTTTTACGTGTTCGTATATAGAGTTTTCAAAAATATTCTCCAGTAATAATTGCTCGCAGATCATCGATGCGGCAGAGGACAGAGAATTCCGATCAAGGTTCGCTGTAAATCCCTTCCTTTTGTGCCGGTGAATGGATAAACAGAATAAAATCTCCGTTCTCCGATAGTACTCTGGAGGGCGTGTGTTCGAGCCCGGGCTAAGGGTGCGTTGTTTTTTTCCACAACACTTCCAGCTCCCAGGAAAAGATTAAATATGTCATATTATTAATATCAACTTTTTAGGTTCCTTTATATCATTGGGGTTCCCACGTAGTCGTCATTTAGTCATCACTAATTTTTGTCTTATTTTTTATTAGAGGGCATTTATTCGTAAAACGATATCATTTCCCAATAAAAATTAATAACAACTTAGGTCCCTATTTATTCCTTCTAAAACTTTCGAAGAAAGAAACGCAAATAACAAGACCGGGTTGGTTTCTGCAGCGTCCGCAAATATTTTGCCACGAGACGAGGTTCGTTATCTTGCGTGTCCATGTCCGCGTGGCAAACGTCTTCTCACCAATATGCGAATGGCCCGTCTAGCATGCAAACGTCTCAAACCCAATAGCAGAATGGCCCCCCCCGTCTTAGCATGCAAAGTCTCTCACCAATTCGACTGGCCGTCTTAGTATGCAAACGTCTCTCACCAATATGCGAATGGCCGTCTTAGCATGCAAACGTCTCTCACCAATATGCGAATGGCCGTCTTAGCATGCAAAGTCTCTCACCAAATGCAATGCCGTCTTAGCATGCAACTCTCTCACCAATAATGCGATATGGCCGTCTTAGAATGCAAACGTCTCCCCAATATGCGAATGGCCGTCTTAGCATGGCAAAAGTCTCTCACCAGGTGGGACTTGCCATTGGTCTAATCCAATTGGTCGAATCCCATTTTGTCTAACTCCCTTGGTCTAATACCATTAGTCTAATAACCCTTTCGGGCTAAAAACTTTAGTCTATTAGCCATGTAGTCTAATATTTCATCTGCGTTCAAAAACTCATATCGTCTAATATCCATATCGTATATAAACGAATTGGTCTAATGCCAATTGGGTCTAATACCCATCTGGTCTAATATGTATTTTGGGTCTAATATCCATTGGTCTAATATCCATTTGTTAAACCCATTTGTCTAATAGCCCAATTTAGTCTAAACCCATTTGGTTCTATATCCATTTGGTCTAATATCATTGGTTCTAAGCTCCATTGGTCTAAAACCCATTTTGTCAAGATCCATGTGGTCTATATCATCTAGTCTATATTCATTTGTTCTAAATACCCATTTGGTTATTCTAATGGCCACTTGGTCTAACATCCATTTGGTATAATGTTCATATATTTAATATCCATTTGGTTTAGATATTATATCCATGATATTTTATAGCTTGTATCAGAGGATCAGATTTTTGATAAAGAACGAAAGAAAAAGAAGAAAAGAGAAAAAAAATAAAGTGCATTTGACGGTGTTTTTAAAGCATGATTCCAAAATAAAATCTGTTCTCTATTTTCATATGCTACACCCAGCTCCCATACAAGAAGTATGGTGAGAGTCGGGACATCCTTCTATAAATGATAGGCTTGGAAATGACTACATTTGGTCTCGACGTTGCCGTTTACGTCCCATGTCAGTTTTGTGGTTCTTTGTATGTGGTGCCTATTCGGTTGAAAGAAAACATGGTGTGCATTCGGCTTTAGTTTAGTTTGTCAATCTTGGTCCCTACATTAAGTTGTTATACTGGCTCCTCTTGTATCATTGTTGATTCCATCATCGAGCGAAAGCTGCGCGCCCTATGGCAATACGGACTGCACCCCCAAATAAATACAAGAATGTTACAAAATGGTAATGTTGTGTTAAATATATGTAAATTGTCCTTCTCGAGCAGATATAAACACCAAAAATGATTTGCCAATGTAATGCCTGTTGAAGTAGCGGCGCGGAACAACATGTTACGTTTTTGAGCGATTTTTTGACGCATTTCGAAAACAATGATTTGCCATAATTTCCAGACGATAAACGCGGGAAAATAATTTATATTGCACCTTTGCGCCTTGTCTTATTATGCCCCCCCAAAGGTGGTATGAGTTTAATTTGAAAAATCCATCGGAAAGTCGTTTCCGTCGGGGGGGTCCATGGACCCCCCCCCCACACCAAACACTTAGGCCCTTAAGTGTTAATTAATACAGGGCGAGTAATAAAAAATGCCCCTCTATATATCTTTTAGAAGCATTAATCTATCTCTATCTCCCGTGAGGGAATGAAAGAATAAGGAAGAGGGGAAAGGGAAGAAATTGGGAAACTCTGTTTTGGTCCATCGAACCAGGGGCCCCACTCCCTTGACCTGTGGATATCACGCTACGGCGGTGTGCCGGCTATTCGTGCTCGTATGTGTCTTCGTTCGATGACGTCATTGCTGCATTCGGGAGTTTGTGCATTTTTCCACTCCCCCAGTGCATTGGTGTTTTTGGGTGTTTTTGGGGGTGGCGTTTAGAGTTAGTGTCTGGAAAAAATTATTTGAAACGCCTCTTAAAAAAAGTTATCGTATAATTATGGCATATTTCGGTCTATAAATGAAGATAACACCTATAATTTGTCTACCTCACTCAACATCTATCACAGATGTTTCGCATGTGAGTGACAAGTCGTACTGACATTTTTGGCGAATTGAGTTATTTATATACTATGAAAAAGTTTTAGATCATTACGCTTAATTGATATACATTTCAGGTGACAGTCTCATATATTGCAAGTTATTAGTTAAAATAGGCTCTCTAGGTGTAAATACGACTTTTTGTGCACTAAATTGAGTTCTGTTGCTTGCAATAACGTCGTAACTGTTAAATAAGACTTTTGTTGCACGACACGGTAAAACTAGTATGTAATACGACATTTTATTTCTTGTAAGCGATGGTTTTTTAAAATAAAGAATGCCGGAGCCATAATGGGACACGTAAAAAAATATATTTTCTTTCGCGAAACCGTTCAACAATTACGAATTGTTCAAACGGATTAATAATCCGTTCAAAACACGATTACTAATCGTTTCAAACGATTAGCATCCGTCACACGAATTAGTAATTCGTTCTAACGGATTAGTACTCCGTTCAAACGAATTACTAATCGGTTTAGTTATCCGTTCAAACAAATTACTAAATTGTTCAACCGAATTACTAAATTGTTCTAACGGACGAGTAATCCTTAAAAACGATTATTAATCCGCTTCAAAGAATTACTAACTCGTTCAAACGGATTAGTAATCTGTTCTAACGGATTAGTAATACGTTCAAACGGATTAGTAATCCGTTTTAAAACGATTAGTAATCCGTTAAAACGGATTGGTAATCCGTTCAAACGAAGTACTAAATCGGTCCAAATAGATTATATAATGCCGTTCAAACGAATTACTAATCGTTCAAACGGATTAGTAATCTGTTCAACGAATTACGAAATCATTGAACGATAGTAATCCGTCAAATAATTATAATTGTCAAAAACGAATACTAAATGTTCAACCGGATTAGTATCCGTTTAAACGGATTAGTAAGCCGTTCAAACGGATTACTCCTAAATTGTTCAAACGATTTACTAAATCTTTCAAACAGATTAGTAACCCGTTTAAACGGATTAGTAAACCGATCAAACGAATTACCTAAATCGTCAAACGGATTAGTAATCCGTTCACACAAATTACTAACGCGTCCAAGAGGTTCAATCCGTTCAAAAACGAATCCTTTCAAACGGATTAGTAATTCGTTTGATCTGATTACTAATCCGTTTTATTTAGTAATTCGTTTGAACCATTTAGTAAATCTTTTTAAACGGATTACTAACCGGCTCCTCTTGTATCATTTTGATTCCCATCATCGAGCGACTGCGGCGCCTATGGCAAATTACGACTGCACCCCCCGCAAAAAATACAAGAATGTCACAAAATGGTAATGTTTGTGTTAAAATATTGTAAATTGGTCCTTTATAGAGCAGATATAAAAACCAAAATGTTGCAATGTATATGCTGTTGAAGTAGGGCCGCGGGGATAAACATGCATATGTTATTTTTGAGCGATTTTTGATCGCATTCGAAAAACAATGATTATGCCCTATTTCCAGGAACGATAAAAACCGGCGCGGAACTAAATTTCTATTATTGCACCTTTGGCCTTGTCTTATGCCCCCCTCAAAGGTGGTATATGAGTTCATTTGAAAACTCCATCGGGAAAGTGGTTTCCTTCGGGGGGGGCCATGGGAACACCCCCCACCAAACACACCCCTACCTTAGGCACTTAAGTGTTATTAATAACAGGCGAGTAAGAAAAAAATGGCCCCCCTATATTATATCTTTTAGAAGCTGTATCTATCTCATTCCCCGGGAGCGGAATGAAGAACTAATGGAAAGCGGGGGGGGAACGGACACACGTTGGCCACTCGGTTGGTTCTCGCACCAGGGGCCCACTCCCAAGACCTGTGGATATCACGCTACGGCGGTTTCTTTGTGCCGGCCGTTTGTGCTCGTATGTGTCTTCGTTCGATGACGTCAGTGCTGCATTCGGGAGTTTGTGCATTTTTCTCACTCAGTGCCATTGGCGGTGTTTTGGTGTTTGGTGGCGTCTAGAGCTTCGTGGGTGGAAAAAAAATTATTTGGAGAAAAAAGCCTTTTAAAAAGTATCGTATAATTATGGCATATTTCGGTCTATAAATGAAGATAAACAACTATATATTTCTCTCCTCAACATGCTATCCAAAAGATGATTTCGTCATGTGAGTGCAACCAAGTCGGAACTGACATTTTTGGCGAATGGAGTTATTATATATATGAAAAAAAGCTCATATTACGCTTAATGTGATATACATTTCAGGGGACAGTCCTCAATTATATTGCAGAGTATTAAAGTGAAATAGGCCTTCTCTGGTGTAATACGACTTTGTTGCATTTAAATTGAAAGTTCTGTGCGTGAGTGCAATAAAGTTCGTAAATGGTAGTAGAGAAGCTTGTTGAACGACCACGGGAAAACTAGTATGTAAATACGACATTTTATTTCTTGTAAAGCGATGGTTTTTACCAAATAAATAATTACGGAAGCCCATAATGGGGACCATCGTAAAAAATAATGTTTCGTGTCGCGGAAACCGTTCAAACAGCTGTACTAAATGTTTCAATTAAACGTATTAATAATCCGTTCAAAACGAATTACTAAATCGTTTAAACGATTAGCAATCCGTTCAAAGAATTACCTAAATCGTTCAAACGGATAGTTAGTTAATCCGTTCAAACGAATTACTAATCGGTTTCGTAATCCGTTCAAACAAATTACTTAAATTGTTCAAAAAACGAATTACTAAATCGTTCAAACGGACTAGTAATCCGTTTACAAACGGATTATAATTCAGTTCAAAGAATTCCTAAGTCGTTCTAAAAGGTTTTAATTGCGTTCAAACGACTACTAAATCGTTCAAACGGATTAGTAATCCGTTTAAACGGAGAAGTAATCCGTTCAAACGGAATTAGTAATACTTTCAAACGAATTACTAAATGTTTTCAAATAGTAGATTAGTAATCTTTTCAAACGAATTACTAAATCGTTCAAACGGATTAGTAATCTGTTCAAACGAATTAGTAAAATTTGAACGGAAGGAATCCGTTCAAATGAATTATAAATTGTTCAAACGATATTCTAAATTTTCAAAAGGATTATAATCCGTTTAAACGGATTCGTAATCCGTTAAACGAATACTAAATTGTTCAACCTACGAATTACTAAACGTCAAACAGATAGGAATCCGTTAACGGATTAGTAATCCGTTCAACGAATTACTAAATCGTTCAACGGATTAGGTATCCGTTCACACGAATTACTAAATAGTTCAAAGGGGCTTAGGCAATCCGTTCAACGAATTGTCAAGCGGATAGTAATCCGTTCAAACGAATTACTAACTGTTCGAACGGATTTAAGTAATTCGTTTGAACCCCCCCCCCAATTTAGTAATTCGTTTAAAAGGGTATTACTAATCCGTTTGGAGAAACATGTCGTAATTTGTGTGAACGGATTACTAATTCGTTTTTTGAACGGATTACTAATTCGTGTGAACGGATTTAGTAATTGTTTGACGGCAGTACTACTCCAATATAAAGTAATAGCAGATTCTCCACTAAATGATAAAATCACACATAATGTTTTCTAACAATATTATGTATTTTGTGCCTGCTTAACAACAAGTACTACTTCCATGTTACACTTAAGGTGTGCAATCCTGACCTTTTGAGAGTGAAAATCTACAAAAATTAATAAAACTTATGGCGCTGTGGCATCATTTTTTTGACATAGCAAAAAGTATACACACATGATAGGAAAAAACAAACAATGTAAGCTGGTCTATCTATTTTCACAACAGCCATTGAAAACCCACGGCTGCAATTATTTCTGCAGCTACCAATTATGTTTCTTAACCCTCATCTTGCGGAGTTGCCACCCCTTAGTGAACTTTCCTCCGGTGCGCTAAAAATTAATGAAAAAACTTTGTAAAAAGCTCCTTTACCGTCGTTTTAAAGAAAAAATGTGAAGGGAGCCATTCACCGGGGTTGGTATGCCGGACAAAGTCCAAGGTTGGGGAGGTTTGGGGGGGGGGGGGCGTAGCCACCCTATTATTATGCACAGTGTGCCTCTAAAAATCTCTTGTTTATGTAAAACTACATGCTTTAAAAATATACTTGGAAGAAAAACCGGTTTTGAATGGGCAGCTGGACTCACAACGTGCGAACGTAAAATAACTGGAGTCGTAAACTACAAACCCACTACGGGGAATGTAAAATAAAAACGGCGTGAAATCCCAGCGTCAACTTTATGGTTGGTTTTTGACATTGTTTTAAACATATTAAGAATTATTTAAAACATTATACAATCTTCTGACCAAATTTCACGGTTTTAGGATATGGCCATCATACAAAAACGTTGTATTACGTCAACACATGGTTGTAAAAAAGTTATATTTCAGCAAAAACAATTTGAGAAAAAAAAAAAGTCAAACGAAGGAAAAACGTGAAGCGGCAGTTATAATACTTGTTTTATTTGTAGGGGACAGATTTTATTCTAATGTATAAATGGGGGAGAAGTAGAAACCGTTCTGTGGTCTACCCTGTTAAGCTGCGAGCTAAATCTCTACAACTCCAAACACTGTTTTCAATAACATCATTTCTAATAGATACCCATATTATGAATAGAACTCAGCGCAGGGCTTTTCTAAGGTCTGCCTTGAATATAGTGTCATTGAATGTGGAGTTTCCAGTTTGCAAAAGAAAAATACCATATTTGTGATTTGTGTAACAATCTCCATTGCGATGTCCTATGTCTGCAGGAAACCCACAGAGCATCAATAAACACCGCCCAACCAACCAGGAATGGTCCTTGCCACGAGAGACCACATCGGGACAATTACGGAAGTGCTATATTTGTGAGAACAGTCACCACAGTAGAGGCAACCTTAATGTCTGATGATAACAACCTCGAAGGCCTCACATTGAGCTTTCTGTCATCGTTACATTGTCTACAACCCTCCCTCAGTAGACTTCGAGCACCCTCAGCTCAACCTGGGAATTCCACCAAAACCTCATTTCTTCATTGGCGACTTCAAACAGCCATAGTACCCAATGGGGCTACAATGAAACTAACAAAGAAGGACAAGCTGTCGAAGAATGATAGACAATCAACATTACGTCTCCTTCACGACTCAAGCTGCCGACCATTCATTAATAGTTGCCCGCTGGAAGAGAGGTTACAACCCTCATCTAGCTATTGTTAGAAAATATCTCTTAACCTTTGTAGAAAGATTGTTCTGGATCCTGGTCCACAAAACTCAACATCGACCAATTGGTATCCCAAGTCAACGCTGCAGTAGTAAGACCAAAAACCAAAAGTCTTCTTTTAAAGCGCCCGCGTTTTTAACTAAAGGAAAGCAGGACTGCAAGGATTCCCTGATTGACCTGGATCAGAACGTGAAGAGAGTTGCTTCCAAATCCCCATGAACTATGACAAATTGGCCCAACTAGGGAACAAGACTTGCCGGCGGGCGGAGATTTAATACCCAGAGGCTGGACGGACGGTAATATATACAAAGGCCTTTCCAAGGAGTGTGCTTAGCGAATATCAAGAGTGAGTTATATCCCATTGTTGAAGCTGATCCCTTTTCGGCCTGAATGAAACAACTGCTAAAGGTAAGTGCCAGAGGAAAGGATCAAAAACCAGGCACACCTTAATTAATTCCACCGATATGACCCATAAACAGAAGGAAAGGAATGGTCTACCATCCGAAAGCTACGAGGGGATCCAACCGAACCTCCAAAGCAGCCAAAATGTCACACCCAACCAAGTTGCCCAACCACTGCTTTTAAATGCAAGTGCAAGCAAGAAACCAACCCAAGAAGATCAAACTAGACCATAATGAGGGTATCGTGGGTGAACCCGGGGTTCACTCGCCCTTCAAACATGACGAATTGGATCAGGTATTGTAAACTTAACAGGAAAAGACAGTGGCTTGAAAAATCTCTAATTAGCAAAATAAAAAATCTTGGGCTCCCAGTAGCAAAGGAATGGCTTCTTGAGCTATACAATTTGCGCTTTTTCCCACAGGTGCCCAAAGATCTGAAGGTAAGCGAAGGAAAAGCACATGTTATGGCACTCCTAAAGAATGGGAAAGATCCATCCAATCCCAAGCGCTACAGACCTATATCACTCTTAGACATACCTACAAGCTCTTTGAACCGCCTACTGCTCAATCGTATTGCACCTGTCATAGACGAACACCTCATACCAGATACAAGCCGGTTTCCGGCCAGGCAAATCAACAACAGCCAAGTACTCAACCTAACTCAACACATTGAGGATGGTTCGAGACGGGTATGGTAACCGGAGCTAGACTGTGTTCGTCGACCCCTCTCACAGCATACGACACTGTTAATCCACAGATGGCCACTCCATAAGATCCTGGAAATTACAAGGACTCCGCTGACTGAGCTTATCCGTGGACTGCTGGCTAACAGGATGTTCTTGTTCAGCGAGGAGAGAAGAAGAGCCGATGGCGCAAGGTCAAGCATGGTCTACCACAAGGGACTGTGCTTGCACCTCTAATGGTTCAACCATATATACCAACGAACAACCTAGGCGTGCAGGAACCTATCGTTTATCTATGAGACGATCGTGGGAATACAGAGCACAAGATGCCACTTCACAGTTGTTGAGAGAGACTCCCAAAACTTTGGTGAACTCACTCCTTATTATGAGGAAAACACCACGTGCAAACCATCTAAGACACAGTTGTGTGCTTTTACATCTACGCAACCGTGAAGTCAAACGTCCAGCTTAAAGTTACCTGGTCTGGAATCCCATGGAGCACTGTTATAAACCCCTGTCTACCTAGGAGTCACCCTGGACCGCACTCGTCTCTGATAAGGACAAACATTGGAGAAAGACGAAGAGTAAAAGTATGTACACGCAATAACATATTTGAACAAATCAACTGGTACCAGATGGGGTGGCTCGACCCCACTTACCCTAAGTTCGACGGCACTTGTCCTGCGGTAACTCATGTGCAGAGTATGCATTCCCTGTATGGGACTAAGATCACCCATTGCCAGATGCTTGATCCAGCGTGTTAAACCCTCCTGCCGGCTTATCACAGGCTGCCTCCGTCCAAACACCAAAGGAAAACTTTGTACATCCTCGAAGGAATTGCTCACCAGACATCCGTCGTAGCCTAGCGAGATGGCAAGAGCGTAGCTGCCAAGTATCCAATGTGAAGCCCCATAGGTATGGACAGATACATGATGCCAACCGCCTAAATCTAGAGAAGAGTTTTCTTGAGCAAAGTCCAAACCTCTTGACAGCAGCAGTCTCTAAGGAAGGGTAGAAAGAGATCGCCTTGTGGAAAGAAAGACTGCCATCAACCAAGTACAGTAACATCTATCGTTATGAACATGGCGAGATCTATCCCACCTGGAGCTGACTCCTCATGGGGCTGAATGGCGATTGGACTCAATAGATTGAGAACCCGAACTGGCCGCCCCGATCTAAGGTTTCTTGCAGAAGTGGGGCTATATGGAAGCAGATCAGGATACTACCTGTGGTTGTGGAACAGCCACACAGACAATGGAACACACCTCTTGGTTGCCCAATGCTGGTAGCAACAATGTGGCACAAACAAGGAACTTGCGAAACAGTGAAGCAGCCAGACGTTTGATACCCATATATGGTGGATCATATTGAAGAACCACAGTGTTGGACACGATCAGAAGAAGAAGATGTCAACAATTACTTAATCATCTATATGAGCAGGTTAATACATGTAACTTGCACAGATTCGAACCAGTGCCTTAAGATAACAGTCCAAAACCGTATCCACTGCACACTACACAACGTACAGATAATCAGGTGCTTGAAATTAAATATGTAGGTGTACTACTTTTTCCAATTTTCAATCAATAATATTCAGACTATTAGAATACAAAAAGCAGGACGGAATCAAGTTATACAAGATTTTTTAAAAACTATTTTAAAAAATAAATGGAAATAAGATTTGCATTTTTTTACTGGTTACTTACAATGTTTATTTAACAAAATTTTAAAGGTTAAGCAATTTTCATGTTAGTTTTATTGCTTAAATTTTACAAACAGTAAGTTACAAAAGAAACGTAATTATACGAAAATTATAAAACGTTCAGGGAAAGTACATCCTTTTTTTCAAAATGTGTAGTATTATTTTCTAACCAGTGTTATTTACACTTTTTCTGACTTCCAATTGTAATTTTTATGTTAGATATAAGTAATAAAGACATGGAAGATTATTTGAATAATCAGGGTTTACCGTATTTTAAAAGGGATAAGTCTGGTAAAATTAGGGACATTTTTACGTGTATAGTCACTGTTGCATTGCCATAAATTGTAGAGAACTTAAAAAACCACATGAAAATCCGATATTCCCCACCTTTTTAATGCAAATTGCCTAATTTTCTGTGGAAAAATGTTCAATTGTGCCGGGGTTTGTCGCCGCGAACTTTATATGGCGTCACCTGTAACGTCATACTATTTATGTGGACCTTTTTGGTATCAATGGAAAGAATAAGGATCATAGCTATTCACTGGTATCAAAATCATCGCGGTACGGTACTGTCAACGAATTCTCGAGGGGCATGGTAACCCCCTTCTTGGAAACCGTGTTACAAAAAAATGGTTTGGTAAGAATCTAGGTTTAATGCTATCATAAATTTTGACACAGAATCAGCGTTACGAATATTAACTGGTTTGGAGTTCCTAAGTCTGCGAGAGGAAACTAACAAACAAGCCGAATTTAAAGAAAAATAGTTATTGCTCTCCAATGCATAAATAGAACATTTGAGATGCGACGTTTTTGCGAAAAAAAATCCAAAAATGAAGAACCAACAGTTTTAAACAAAATTGTAGATGCTGAAAATTTGAAAAATTAGCACACTCCAAGTTCAAACAAACTCAGAAACCTATCAAGATATTCAACACGCTCCCCAAGATGCTCTTTACTGTAAAAGAGAACACGAGTACTTTTTTGAATTTTCTCGTCTATGTAAAAGGTATTGTAAGGGGCCCAAACAAAGCACGTAAACAGGTGAACTAGTACAAGAGCCATGTAAAAAAAAAGTTCAAAAGAGAGAAAATTGCAAATTCCTAGTGCACCTAATGAGGAAACCAAATATATACTGCGAGACATTTTGTTGCATGTGAATCAATTGGATACAGAACGGAAAGATTGTTAGAAAACAATATACCGAGTGGCAAATGTTTATTTTGACCAGGTTAGTTTTGACTACCCAGTGAGTAGTTTGGGGGGGGGGGGGTCCTGGCAAGTTCTAGATATAGGACAAATGCACATATGACACGTCAAGAGCCATTATAGGAAGGGGTCTTGGACAGACCAAGCATAAAGTTGTCTAAAATCATCTTGCAGATTTATATGGTCAAGTCCATACAGATCTTAGCAATGTCTGGCATATGCAATTGAAAAAGGAAAAAAGACATATCAAGAACAATATCATAGACAAAAATAAGACAAAGCATCGGTCCAAGCATAGACCTCTACTCTCATACGAAGGAAATATAACCAGGAGAAAACTGCATCATGTGGGGCTAAAATGTTGGAACATTAGACGAGTTGTTTTATGACATACAGGGAGTACAACAGACAATTCTTAACCCGAACCCTCAGGGGATCCCTTTTAGTCGCTCTACATGCAGGAATACATCGGGCTTATTCTTCACCTCGAGCACCACACGGGCAAATATCTCAAAGGAGTGGAAAAAAATCAATCAATTTGGTTAATCCTGTTACCGTATTTGTTTGAACATCAAACGAGTAGACAAAGTACCAAATGCCACTCGTAATCTGACAGCGACTGCACCCTCATGGAAAGAGCCAGGACTCATCCAAAAATAAGAGTATGCACTGTATGTACGACTCATGGCAGGAGAAAACTGGCCGACAACGACACTGTCTGCAAACATCAGTGGCTACTGGGAGACCCAGGACAAACATGCTAAGGGAAAAAGTCATCCTGCTAAAAATGGCTATGCTGTAGCTGGAGGGAACTTGTGGTCGGCCTGCTTCTAGCTGCATCAGAAATGATTATGATGTTAAGGATGGCATCATGATACAGCAATTTGGGGAATTTTTTTTCAAGATTATAAATCAATGTTTAAGATCAATTATTTGGGTTTAACATTCAATGGATATTAGACCAAATGGGTATTAGACCAATTGGATATTAGACCAGGTGGACATTAGACCAAATGGGTATTAGACCAAATGGGTATTAGACCAAAGGATAATTAGACCAAATGGATATTAGACCAAATGGAATTAGACCAAATGGGGATTTAGACCAGATGGATATTAGACCAGATGGCTATTAGACCAATTGGGTATTAGACCAAATGGAATTAGCCAAATGGATATTAGACCAAAGGATTATTAGACTAATGGATATTAGACCAAATGGTAATTAGACCAAATGGTGTTTGTGGTTATTAGACCAAATGCAAGAGACGAAATGGGTATTAGACTAGATGGGATAGACCAAATGGTATTAGACATTCTGGTTGTTAGATAAATTGGATGTTAGACTAAATTGGCTATTAGACAAATTGGTATTAGACAATATGGGTTGAGACGAATTAGAGTGAGACCAAATGGTATAGGACCAACAATGGGATTAGCACCAAATGGCAATAAACCCTTCTCACCATATGCGAATGGCCGTCTTAGCATGCAAAAGTCTCTCACCAATATGCGAATGGCGTCTTAGCATTGCAAACGTCCTCAACAAAATGCTAAGACGAGAAATGGCCGTATTAGGTGTAGAGAAAACTTAGCATGCAAACGTTCCCCCAATATCGACTTGACCGTCTTAGCATGCAAAAGTCTCTCACCAATATGCGATGTTGGTTGAGTGTCTTAGCATGCAAACGTCCTTCACTCAGACGACAAATGTATGTGCGATGA
>JAMKCH010017542.1:0-50807 GCA_023653785.1 Ophioderma brevispina | reverse complement strand
CTATGCTTTGCATGCCTACCTGTATGCGCTGAATCACGCGTAGTGCGGGTAAGAGATTAGTTTGATGTCAACTGATGAAAATATCACAGAATCTGAATGCAACCATTACAAACACAGTGTTTAGCACTAAAATGCTTTGTTTGATGAGATACACCTTCCTACAATTTTTCCCTCTGTGTGAGTAAGAGTTAAAAGTAAGCAATCAGATAGAATTGAAACTGGGGAAATGTAGAAATGATGTGGAAATGTGGATTGAATAGTTTTGTAATTAACAGCATGTGTAATTGAATTTGAGGTGGGAACTCGTTTTGTACGTTACGCATCCCACCATTGGGTGTCAATTAATGTATATATAGAACTATTAAAATGAATTTGGGGATTTGTTAGGCTATAAAAGCATGGTCTAGATCCTCCTAGCCCACAGTTTTTGTATTGGCCAGGTGTCATTTGTCTAGTGATCATTTCCTTCTTTTTGGTTTCATTATTTGTGTATGGATTCTGAAAAAAAGGAAATGTTTCCTACTGAACTCCGTATTCCTACAATTAGGTGGTTGAAAGTGAGTTTTCTATGGTATGCCTTGTGGCCCCTGTACACTAATATTCTGTTTAGTTAAAATGGACAAGGGCCACCGTTTGTAACATTATATTCATTACATATTGTCAGGGGTGACATTCTAAGTTGTGCAAAATACCTACCTATAGTAACTATAAGTATTTAACGGCCCATCCATGAGGAAATTTTCCGCACCTGTTACATTTAACTTTAACAGTATTTGTTGACATGTAGGACTAACCCTGGTCTAAACCCAGGTCTAAATTAGTCCCCTTTCAGAATACAGCCAATTAAAATATGCTAGAACAATTCTTGCTATTGTTGTTGTTTGGGCCCTTCTTCTGGAAGTCACACTGTGTGACCCGACACTTTTATTTGCCTCCCTTAACAAAACAACCGTTCTAGCGAAAGTAGAAAACAATTTATTTTTTTGTTAGGTGTGGGACAACATTTACAATATGTTTCCACTTCGGGAGATTATTTGTTTTGTCATTGGAGGTAATAAAGTTAGGTCACGTTGTGTGACTTCCCGAAAAATGGCCCTGTTTTCACTTTGAGTGCCTTTGTAACTCAATATGAAATGAAATAGTCCTAAAGAATGAATACATGGTACTGTGAATGTCCATGTGATTCAAGAAGTTCATAACACATGGATGGAATTTACAGGGTACCAGCTAACAAAAAAACTACCCATTGTCCTTGTGTGTTATTATGTTTGTTTTGTTCTTTTACTGTTGTGGCTTTTAGTTACAGCCTATCTTAGCTGTAAATTTAGGTATGCATTGCAAACAATGATTGGCATGCGCAATGGTACACCACCGCACGCACGCAACTGACATGGCTGTATATTGACATTAGTGTAGCAGGAAAAGTGGCTAAATCCCAAGATGCAAAGAAGTCGTAAGTTTTATGACATGCTTCAATTGGAGCCAAAATAATGTCCCCTATAGCATCATGTCAGTAGCCCAAGGAAAATTTAAACTTTCACTTCCTTAGGCAGTGATGTGGTTATTTAACTCCCTGGTTAATTGTACCACATTTTTAAAAAGTTGCAATCCATAGACTTAATAATTTGATCATTTTGATAATGGTTCAGGACTGGAAAGTGCATTAATTGCTTCAAAGTGGATGAGAGTACAGAGGTTGACACAAACCTTCTTTAAGTCGCCCACTTAAGGCAGTTTACTAGCAAACTGAGAATGATTTAAAAGTGAAAGAAATGGTTTCTTGATGGGGGGAATCTTTGGTACGATTTCTATTTGTGAATCACTTCTGTATAATTTACGTGTTTAGTTGCAATATTGTTGGCTTAGTTTGACAAGTGACTCAAGTTTTTCAAAATCCATTGGACATGTACAGGCCCGTAACCAGTAGGGGGAAAGAGGGCGCGATGGCCCTCCCATTCCAAGAATCCTCAGAATGGCTCAAAATTCATTTGCGAGCGGCGCGAGCCAAAATTAGAGGGTTTATGCTATTTTGTCGAAAAAAAGGTTAAAATTTCGGTAAAATTTGCCCCCCTTTTGGGAGGGGTGAATTTTTGTGAAAAAAATTCGCCCCTCCCCCAAAATCTGGTTACAGGCCTGGCCAGCAACTAGGTATGCCCGCTTTTCACGCCAATACCGCACGCCGTCAGATTACATGTAAGCGCAGTTCCCGCAAAGAGATACGCATGCGTATATCAATGTCCAGGGAATTATACAAATACTGTAGTGTATATGCTTCTCAAAGCAAGATATTGTTTTGTTGAACAATGCCTTGCTGTAATTTCCATTTCTCTTCCTTTCAGACTTCCATCCATAATTTTAGTTCAAATTGACTTCTGTGAAGTAATCTATTTTGCTTTACATGTGGAATTCAATTTACAGGTTCTTACTGAATCGAGTAGATAAGGTCACTGGTGTGCATGTAAATTTGCCACTCTCTCACACCTCGCTCACACTGTTGTATTTTGATGAACTTCAGAAGATACTGACCAGTGTGAATTGTGTTCTCATGTTATCGGGTAGGGAACATTTTCCCTTAATCAATATCTGTAAAGTAGTACGAGCCTGTTCTTGTGATTTGTATACTCGGCAATGTCCAGTTCCCCCCGCTACTTTTGACAACCTGGCAAACTATAAAAATCCCCTTGCTCTAAGCTGTGGCTATATATGCTTGTACATTAAGCTGTTTTTTTTGCAATATTTCTTGGGAAAAAAAGTCTGTGAAGTTTGTGCCAAGTCTCAGCCAACTTTTGTCTATTGGTTGAGATCTCCGTCTTATTACAAGTGGTATTTAGTGTTTTTTTCTTAAGTACTCTCCGGTGGCATCTACCCAATTTTATAACCTAGTTGTGTGGGTGCTTATTACTTACTTTTTATCCCATTGTTAATGGTGCCTGGTTGGAAAACGTTATTGTTTCTTGTATTATGTCATTCAGTCATATGTCTTTTTTTCATGCATTCAACCTACACACTCAGAAAACCCTGTCTTTCTAGTGACTTTAAAGAGAGATTAACTGATATTTGTATCGGAAAACATCGGATTTGGGGCCGATTTTGCAAAAATCGAAGAAAATCTATTGGCAAAAAAAAAATCAGACCTGACTTATTCCTCATTGAAACTTGTAGCAAATGTGAACCATACAGATTTATTAATTATAATCAGCGTTGCCAATGCAACGTTTTTAAAAAAATTGAAAACCCCGTTGCGATCTCTTTAATATATGGGGGGGCCTAATCATCGATCGTATCGGTGGAGCGGCTGATTCTACCAAAAGAATATCGGTATCGGATCGGCAGAGGAAACCCTGGATCGGTAACTCAAATAGAACAAGCGTTCTACTTTTTTCCCATTTGAATCTATTTACCCATGTGGAAGACTAAGGTGAAGGCTTTCCTAAGGTGTAGCAGCAAGGCTTCCAAATGGAACGCCCGTGATGCTTAAAGCTTCCTGTTCATCTTACCTTAACAGCCGAGGCAAGTTCAAGCATCCGTATTGTCTGTACTAAGTCTGACATTTATTATAGGTCATTTGTTTCAGTTTATATTATGCCTTGCAAACCAGGTAAGATGCCATATGTCTCCCCCATACAAATTCTGCAACCTTAATGTGTGATTTATCCATAAGGTTGCAGAATTCGTAGGGGAGGGGGACATATGGAAGTCTTTCCACAAACCATAACCACCACTGCCTGGAAACGGCCTATTCATAAAGGCTCCAGTATTTGCAGGTATTTGGAAGTACTTGAGTAATGCAGTGAAAATGGATGAAAATCATCTCTGACTCAATGCAGCAGCAACAACACAGTCCAAAATGCATTGGCGCTGCTGCTGTCTTGAGTCAGAGATAGTTTTCATCCATTTTGTCCGGTACTACTGTCAATTGGCAGTGAAATATGAATCGACTTTTATCACCTGGAGTGTATAATTTTATGCTTGTTCCTGTTTACTGGGCCAGTCCAAAATTTTGGATGATTATAAAAAAAAAACGACTCAAAGAAACCTCTTGGGATGTTGGTACAAGTCATTAAGACCATTTTCTGCCTAACACTGGCTCATGTCTTAATGTTACTAAGATCAAACCACTATTAAACAATTAGACAATACTGGAATTGCTATTGAATGATTACCAGTATCATTTGAGCACACTTACATTTACCAATAAACCACAAGTGGAGCTACCAAGAGAAATTGGGGTGCAATATTTGAAAATCTAAAGGGTCATATGACTTTACAATTTATCTGGTTCATAATTGGAAGACATTGTTTTCTGTTGTTTTTGATCCCTTTATGTTTGTGTTTTACTCATGCAACTCTTTATCCAGTCTGTATCATATTGGTGTGATTAGGGTCAAATTGTAGTGTACCAGGTTAAGCCATGGTTACTAGTAAGGAATCACTATGAGTATGCTCATCCACCAATGACACAGTTCAGTGTGTTGTACTTGTACATACATTGACATGAACTGACCATGTGTAATTTGGGTATCATATATCATACCCAAAAAACAGGGGGTGTATTTTCTAAATACATTGGTGAATGAAAGCTACTGAACTGTGCCTAGGGAATAGTGAATTGGTCATTGGGTCCAAAGTGTGATGACCTCACAGGTGCTAAGTGTGGATTTGATATGCTGGGGAAAAACCTTAAATGAAGATGACAGTGTGTCAATTAGTGTGAAAATCCACTTTGTATTTGTAAGCATGCTAATCATTGTAATTAGTAGTATCAAAACTGTACATCTTAACATTTTGTATTAAGCAATGTCAGTAAAGAAAGTATGAAAATGAGAAACGTATTGCCTAGCAACTAGTCTAGGAATTGAATTAGAGTGCAGGGAAATGAACCTGTTTAGTGGTGGTGCTGGTAGGGGTATATTAGAGTGTAATTTATTCTCGTACATCCTCTAATTACCCCTAAGGAAAAAAAAATACACAAAGTAGTACCAAAAGTTTGCAGAGTTAGCAATTTTTAGCCACCTGAAATTTCCTAGCTCGTTTCCTCCCGGAATTTGTTTGATGCCACCATTGAACATGCACCCTGGGTTTATGTAATGAAGATTAATATAGCTGAGATAGTTTTTATATCACTTTTTCACAAGATATGTTACACTAAGACAAACAAGGCAGCAATTTGTAATGATATCTAGTGGACTTTGATACCGATTGCAATTAAAAAATGTAATGGTATTTGGTTTCTGATTGTGGAGATACGTATTATTTGTAAATTAACATTGCAAATGAGGTTGCAAGATTCAAGTGTTTGTTTATATATATGTGAAGAATAGTTAGCAAGAGGCCATTATTTTATACACTGAAGGTTAGATGCAATTTATTAAAAACACTTTACAATAATAAATGTCATCTTGTTTGCCCGCATGTATTTGAGTAGTTAGTTTTTGCACGTAGTACACGTTTTGTAAATAGTACATGTGAATATGGAAATTGTTTCTATTTTTAAATAATTAACTAATTATATAGTTAACAATTCTGGGTTAGAACGGCTGTATGGAGATATAATACTATTGAAATATTTTTCTTAAGTACCTTTATAATACTCAATTCAGCTATCTAATTTACACAAACTACTCATATATGTATAGAGTGGAAACCTTTCACCATCGATAAAAAAAGTAAATGGTTATAGTTGTAGTGTTAAGTACATGTATACCAAACTTTAGTATTTATTATGATGTTGTGTTTCACCAACCATTTTTGTCAGTTTACTGCAAATCTCTCCATATGCTCATCTGAGGGACACAGTTCAATTATCACATACACATGTATAGTGAGATACTGAGAAATTAGTGCCCTGGGTATCAATTATATAGCCTGAGATTATGAGGTGGTTTTGGAACCCTTACCACAAATTACATACATGTTTTTTTTGAAAAAGGTTTTTCAAGTACAACAGGTTCATGTGGGAAACTAGGGGATTCTTGGTTAGTGATTGTTGTACAGCTCTTTATAGTTTTTTGTACAGTTTCTGGGAAATATTGGAGCAATTTTGTACAACCCTTAAAACTTCTCATACTTCATGGGCAAAGATATATATATCAATTTACATAGCCCTGAAACTTCAAAACATTTTTTTAGTCAGAGACTCAAAAACCCCCTTTCATGAGCTCTTCCATGTATTCAATACACCCATATTGGAAGCAATATCTCAATTTTTATTGGGTATCTTCTTAGGGAATGTTTGAATTTTAATTAGGATCAGCCCATTGGTATATAAAATTGATTGAATTAATAATCATGAATGAACAAGCACACACAATCACATATGGCATTGAAACCAACCCACCAGAATTAAAAGAAAAAAAAAAAAGATATTCTCAGTTAATTAGGGTTTTGAATAGGATTTAGGGTACATGTTTGTTTATGCCTGGGGGTGTTAAAGACTGAGGGTTTAACCATATTTCATTGCCAAACTCCCGTTTTGATAATTCCATGATTTCTGAACCCTTTAATTCGGCATTTTTTGTTTACAATCTCCATGCCCATAATATCCCATTGGGTTGACTCCATAACCGAGTGTTGCGCAGCCATAAATATGTTTATACAATTGATCCCTAATCTTGAATATATTATTTTTGTGTATGGTAAGTGTGGATTGTATTTGTGTATTAATATTTATGTCTTGGTTTGGGTGAAGACTGACTGCAATAAACTATGGGCTTTAGAAATATCTCATTCATTGGATTTGTTTATTCCAGTGGCTGTGTTTATACTGATTACAATTATTACCACTCAGAATGTTAAAAATTTCAAAACAGAGGAACATCTTCTCTGATCAAACCCATCCCCTCAATTGGAACTTCAAACCTAAAAAAATGTCCCTGTTTGTCTTAGTTGGGGGATGTAATGGATCATCCATGTCTGGATGTCTTGACCATTCACCTCAACAAGCCCTTTATAAAAGTAACCCAATACCTATTAAGCTTTTGCCACGTAGTGCAATGAGTACTACGATTGGATTATAACAATCTTCTCACCAAGTAGACTCTGGAAGACAACGCCATGATCTCATCTTAATGATACAAGCTTGCGGCCCATGGCCGTGCTATTTATATCATGAGCAGGTTAAGTCTATGTGGTATGGTATGTATTTAATGGAGGTTCTGGTTTTGGGGCAATTCCTTTAGTGGTTCCATGGCCCCCCCCTAAAGCAAACTTGTGCGAAAAGCCGCATTCTTTCCTTCCTTTCCCCTGCATGTAAGTCTGGATATTTATGGCCCTAGGTGATGCACATGATGGGAATTCACATATGTTCATCACAACAATGGTAATTGTGACGTGGCACAGACTGAAGACTGCAGTAATCACAACATAGTAGAAATAACACCGTTTCCCGATCACAAGTCATATAGGATAGGCTGAAAATGAGGCTGTAAATCGCTCTTGCGACTTAGATCAGTATCAGATCCAGAGCGGGTGTGAAATTTTGTGTGTTGTCTCCTATTTTTCCGGAATAAACCTCATGACCTCGATGAAACACTGATGAGTCCGACAAAAATTACTGCTGAGTTTCTACGACGGGCGCTAGACACAGTCATTTTGGACTAGCTTATAGTTTCTTGACACACAGGGCTGGATTATATGTACTGACCATCGAAAACCTTTGATACAGTCCACTAGAAAAGCTAATGACTAGATATTATTACACTAGTCATTCCCCGCCTCAAAGACATTGTCTTGATTATTGCAATGTAGTATGGCTCTCTCAAAAGCAGAGCTGCTTCTGCCGAGGAATCTAACGGAACATATTACATTTTTTTTTCTGTCTGTGGCATCTTCTTTCCTTTTACGAATTCCAAAGCGCTACCCGTTCTTCATTCGTTTTTGTCCTGGAAATGCATCGTGATGGGCGGCTCATAAGAAAGATCATGTTACCCAGGGCTAGCATCGAAGGCTAAAACATGTCCCAATTGTCGCGAAGAATGCGTACTTCCAGTACTGGGTGGATGGTCTGCCCACACATTTCTTATATATTACAGAAAGATATAAAGTTGAAGAATCGCCAGCATGTAATCTTGTCGAGAAACTGATAATGAGATTGAGGCGCGATGTCATCAATGCGGATTCATGTGCGACGATTGCTTACTTGCACACACCGCAAAACCAGCCTTGGATGATCACGTAATTATAGAGCTGGACAAACTCCGGATTAGGAAAGAGCTTGGAAATTTTGGGATAGGAGACGCCAAACGCCACCGGAAGTCTGGAAAGGGTATATTCAAACTGGAAAATGTGATAGATTTGAAAAGTACGGAGAGTAACTTATCAGGCCTGGTGTTGTACCTACGACCCATTGCTTTGCTGGCTCAACATTGGAAATTGCAGTGCCAGCGTACGGCAGTTAATATTGGGAAGGTATACGTCTTTGGAGTGTGGTAAAAACATAAAACAAAAGCATCGAGCGAGACGGGGCATTGGTCCTGGGTGTTCTAGTGCCACATGGGCTATGCTCGTTAATTCTAATGGGTGCTTTTATATTACTGACGGTAACCCATGGGTAAAGGTACACAAGAGTGAAGGCCAATTCATAGCATTTGCTTGAAATCTGCGATTGCGGACGACGTGCTGATGGTCGAGTACGAGGGATAGCTATAGATGAACGCGATCATCACTTAGGGGATTTCAAAAACAACATCACATCAGCATATTCAGAACCAGCCGAATCGTGCGTCATGGCTTTGAAGTGGAACTCTCCACATTTCATATCAGAACGTGCCGAGGTACTCTTCCTGTCATACAATTAACGCATGGTCACAATTGTCGATTATATTTCTGGTAAAGTACTTACAAACAACGACACAAACGACTAAAACAGGCTTGGCTTGGAAGTCACGCGAGCTTGCTGCAGCAAGAAGGGCGAGGATTTGTTGCCAATGCAGGTACAGACACATGTTCCGTACATGTAATCGTTTCACGGACTCTTGGCAATACACAGGCTGTGTGATATCAGACTTAGAAGATCCTCGCGAAAGCGATAAGTTGAGAAGGTGGAAAGTACTGGTCGTAATTGATACTGGGTATAAAGTGAAGATCTTCTGTTCTTCTCTTCTGCGTGCTTGAAGCTACAGCTAAGCCATTGGTGGTTTTTAAAATATTAACCCGGACCCAGACAGCATGGATTATTACAGCGGGAAATGTTGATTCCACCCCCGTCTTTTTTTCGTGTTTCCCATGTGGTAGGAAACTGGACAATGACAAGAACTAAGAATGTTCTTCTTCCAATTTCAAGGCTGCCTCTGAAAAACCAACTTACAATGACATCAACAGCGGACATCTTTTTGGAATAAACAATTTGTCGAAAACGACTCATACCCCATGTCGTAGCAACTAAATTAGTTATTTGTCCAATCGGACATTTTTTGGCCGACTAATAATGAACCCGTTGACTTAGCTAAACTTACCTGCCAGGTTTTAAGCATACCTCATTTCTGTAAGAAACGCTGGGGACATGGAAATTTTTTAAGAAGGGGGCGTTTGTTTATAGATCTTTTGTTGAGATAATATTTTCCATTGTCAAACCATTGCCAGCACCGTCTATGAACAGCCTATACACAAAGTTTCTTCAGGCACAAAAAAGATTGATGTTGCAAAATGTGCCACATTAACAATGACTACATCCGATTTGCAGCATACTAAAAGACCTTTTAAACCAAATTTGGAACGAAATCCCTTCATCAATCGTTACAATGTTACACATTTTTGCGACGTCTTCGGACAGGAAAAATCTTCCACAAACCTGGCAATCAATGTTATTTTCAACGTTCCTTGCAGTATAGCATGATTTTGGTATATTTTGTATGAACTTTTGGTTTAAAAACTGATGGGGGTTTTTTATAAGAGGGGAGTTATAACAGGGACATATGGTATTTGGTTAGCAGCCTCCCTCTGTGTCTTATGTGGTTTTTAACTCGTGCACCCAACGTTCTCCTGATATTCAAGCCATTCTCTGACCTTAAAGGTCCCAGGAAATGCAAATAGAATGATGTGGTTTGGGTTCAAGTCACATTTTTTTGTATTTGTGACATTTCAGGAACGGCTTTTGAGAGTTAGTACAAATATTAAGGCCAATAACCGACTGACACCAGCTCATTGCCATTGCTATTCAATGATTACCATTATTATCTAACCACCCATAATTTGAATACCGAGAGAAATTGAAACATTTCAAGGTCTGAAAAGGGTCTATGATTACAAATTTGTCAGGTTGTAATGGGAAGACTTGTTTCTTTTGTTTTGCTCCCTATTACTTTTGTGTTTTACCCGTGTGGACAGACTCCTGAATAGTATAGGATTTTTCTGTTATTAATTAAATCATGTAATTTAATCATCTAAAATTATGAGTGAGGAGAACTGGAAAATATTAATATGAAAACTTGCACATGTGTTGTGCAGTACGCAGATTGTGATGACGTAGTTCTAATCGGGCTGTGTGTTGACTCCTGAGAAGAACATGTCAGAAGATGTTCGCAGTCAGAGGAAATGGAAGCACAGTGTCTATTTCTTCTCCATTCTAAGAATTGGACAGAGGTTCTTTGTTTACCTATAGGAAGCAAGATTGCACACATGTTGATGAACAATTGACTCGGTTAATTTATTTGGGGGCTTTTTTTTTATGGGGTTTCCCCCCCAAAAAAAAAAAACATTCGAGCACGGGATGGGACCTTTAAAACATGTTTCAGCGAACTGTTGCAAGTCATTTCTCATTGCCCCGTTGACAAGAGATGTTCAGCCGAGTGTAAGACTCTCAAAACAGAAGGTGTAGAACTTTCATAACATTGATAATAATCTATGTTATTTTATACAATTTGGAAGTTGCTAGAATGTCAGAGCTGCCCAAAATTTGGTGCCTTCGAAAAAACAAAGGCTAAACATTTAGGAATATACCAGCAGGATTGTGTCTCTCTTTAATACCAGTGCTGCCTCTACCAAGAGTTCACCTTAATGCCCATGAGTACATGTGGGATATGTTACGCCACACGCGCAGTTATCTCCAGTAGTTCTTCAAGTCTACGAGTTTACAAATAATCGGCCGGTCTAGACCAAAAGGACTTTTGCTATTTCGCGAAACTAGTTGAAACTGTGCCAGCAAGGGGAAATTTTTTTTTTTTGTTTTTTTTTTCTGTCGCCAAGATTTATATGTGGACCTGATTCTACAGAGACGGTGCGCACCAACCAAGAACTTGGAGAACTGTATAAGTTATGAGATGGTGAGTGTTTAACTTGACTTTAACTAGGTCGAAAATAATAATTTTGTGCATGTTAAGATTGTTGTATTTCGTGATTGATTGATTTCATTTCGTATTAAAATATGGTTTGGAAATTCCATCTTGGTCACGCCAATCTTCTTACAAATAGTCAGTGTGAAGTTTGTTTTATGACCTCGGGAGGTTAGGGTGTGTAATCTTTATCTAACTTTGTATCAGAGTTTGTAATTAGTGTCAAAATGAAGTGTGGCCAGGCAACCCGTGGTTACAATAAGGAATGGTCAAAGAGTGAAGTGTAAGATTTACAGGGGCGATGAGTGGAAGTGAGATGGCCTGGATGAAGATGACTGACAGTGTGTCAAATGGTAAAATCTACGGGTGGACTATAAAAAAAAGACCAAGACCCAAAGGACCCAAAGACCCCCTCAACTATAAAACAAATGACCCCCTCAAATCTAAAACACCAAGCCCCCTCAATATAAAAACAAAGACTCCCTCAACTATTAAAACAAAGACCCCTAAAACTATAAAACAAAGACCCCCTCAATATAAAAACAAAGACCCCCTCAACTATAAAACAAAGACCCCCCCCCTCAACTATAAAACAAAGACCCCCTCAAACTAGAAAACAAAGACCCACCTAACTAAAAAACATAGACCCCATCAACATAAAACCAAAAGACCCCCTCAATATAACAAAGACCCCCTCAACTATAAAACAAAGACCCCCTCAAATATAAAACAAAGACCCCCCAACTAGAAAACAAAGACCCCTCAACTATAACAAGACCCCATCAACTATAAAACAAACGACCCACAATATAAAAACAAAGACCCCCTCAACTATAAAACAAAGACCCCTCAACTATAAAACAAAGACCTCTCACTATAAAAAAAAGACCCCCTCAACTATAAAACAAAGACCCCCTCAACTATTAAAACAAAGACCCAACCCAATTCTGAATCCTGGCATAATATCAATTCCATAAACGTTTGATACCCTTTTTACTTCAGAAATGAATTCCTGCCCAAAACCAACCTTTGGTTCCTTAATTTAATTATGGGAGGGATTAATTTATTATTGGATCTAAATGTTTAGGGGGGGGATATTTGCAATGCCCGATATCAAGCGATACCACCCTTTTCTCGTGATCTCTTCAAAACTATCTCCTTCATGGGACGTGACCCGTAACTCTGAAAAAAAAACTGTTTGATTTGCCGCCATTGGACATTGATTGATTCTCTCACAAGTTTCAATTTTGTCGATGCTAGACGATATGTGAATGGGAGAGTGTCGAGGATGTTTCGGAAATCATATCATCATGAATAAATGTGCTTGAATGCATAATTATTTAAATGGGCAGTTCCACGCTAACGTAACAGCATTACAGTTTTAAAAGTATTTTGAAGAAAAATTTTGGAAGCTGTTTCAGCTGTAAACAAATAAGCTTTTAATAGTTATGTGGCAGTTATCTAACAGTTTTGAAACAAAACAGTTAGTGGTTCTCTCCAACTTGACGATGTTACTTCGCGGCCCCCCCAGGCCGGCGCGGCGTCGGCTATATGGCAACCCAAGCTGTTTGGCGCAATACTCAGTGGGTCATTTGCATAGAACATAAAATCCACGTGTTTGTACTAGACCTAGTCAGCAACGCTCCATAAACCACAGCTTTGCTGAACATGATCTGGGATCACCTTTACCGGATGGCGCCAAAAAAGTTGTTTGGCGCATATTCAGGGATCATTGCATTTTAAAACGTAACAAAAACACGGTGTTGTACTCGACTCGTCAGTCCGCTCCATGCATTTACACGCTGTGTGTAAATATGGGGATCATCCACTGATAGAGGTCAGTGGATCACCCCTTACCGGATTGCGCCAAAAACGCTACACACCCAACCCATTGTACAGAGATCAGGTACAGGTAGACGGGTGTATCTGTTTCCTAGTTTCTGGTTGAGGAAATTTTTGACGCGCTTATAGATAGTCGCGTCGTCGGCCATGGAGATTCAGTCATGGATAGATTCAGTTCAGGCAAAACGCGATGGCACATTGACGACTGATGATAATGAAAAGGGAGCATTTACAATCAAAATAACACGATAAACGATTTATTGCGAAGAAAATAAAAGAAAAAAAAAAAACGATTCTGCTCAGTGGCGGTGCAAGGATTTGTTGACGACGGGGCACAGATTTGTGAATGTACCGCCACGTGTATTGTACCAACAAACAATTTTGCCCGGCTCGCATTTTACCGTCGCCTCAAAATCAACATCAACAGCCAACGTTAAAGATAGTACATTGTGTAGGAGTCATAATGACACATTCAGCAGTAACCAATTGTTGATCACCTCTCTGTATTTCATATCATGCACCTCTCGCTCAAAACAACAGCTTACAGCTTTTGTACCAAAAAAACCTTACAGGTGGTCCTGACGGACCGTTATGTAACGACGGGGGGGGGGGGCCACTTTCCCCCCCCCCCATCCCCTCGGGCTACGCCACTGATTGACGGTAATTTTCACATAGGATATCGGGAGCAAGTTAAAGTTGACCAAGCTCTGCCCGATCAAAAATAAAATTTATCTGAGCCTAGTGAGGGGGGGTCTTTGTTTTATAGTTGAGGGGACCTTGGTTATAGTTAGGTGGGTCTTGTTTTATAGTTGAGGGGGTCTTTGTTTTATAGTTGAAGGGGGTCTTTGTTTTATAGTTGAGGGGGGGTGGGGTCTTTGTTTTATAGTTGAGGGGGTCTTGGTTTTATAGTTTTTAGGGGGTCGTTTGTTTATAGTTAGGTGGGTCATTTGTTTTCTAGTTGAGGGGGTCTTGTTTATAGTGAGGGGGGTTCTTGGGTTTCTAGTGAGGGGTCTGGTTTATTAGTGGAGGGGGGTTCTTTGTTTTATAGTTGAGGGTGGGGGGTCTTTGTTTTATAGTTGAGGGGGGTCTTTGTTTTATAGTTGAGGGGGTCTTGTTTAATAGTTAGGTGGGTTCTTTGTTTCTATAGTGAGGGGGGTCTGGGTTTATAGTGAGGGGGTCTGTGTTTTATAATTGAGGGTGGTCTTTGTTTTATAGTGGAGGGGGGTCTTTGTTTTTTAGTTGAGGGGTGGGGTCTTGTTTTATAGGTAGGGGGGTCTTTGTTTTATAGTTGAGGGGGTCTGTGTTTTATAGTTGGGGGGTCTTTGTTGTATAGTTAGGTGGGTCTGTTTTATTAGTTGAGGGGGTCTTTGTTTCTATAAGTTGAGGGGGTCTTTGTTTTATAGTTGAGGGGGGTATTGGGGTCTTTGGTTTTGGTCTTGGTCTTTGTTTTATAGGTCACCCAAAAGAAATCTACCCTCTATTAATTTTTTGGAGCGACTAGTTTTTGATCGCTGTATGCAATAGATTGATAAACGTAAAATCCTCAACAAAAAACAATTTGGATTTCAGAACAAATCATTCTACTTTTATGTGCAAAAGGGATCTAGTAGATAAAGTTAGTAAAGCCACAGAGCTGAATGAAACAACATTGTGGAAATATTTTTTGGATTTGTATAAGGCCTGTGATACTTATCGATCACCAAATATCTACATTCACAAATTAGAATATTACGGATTTAGAGGGAATGGTATTGGAATGGTGTAAGAAATTATTTAAGTAACAGGAAACAATATGTTTATTATAATTTAAGTAAATCCGATCTCAAAGACATTATTTGTGGAGTCCCTCAAGGTTCAATTCTGGGACCTTTTTTTTTACTTTACGTTAATGATTATTATAACATTCGCCAGTTCCATCCTAGTTTTTATTTATTCGCTGACGAATACACTATAATTAGTCTCATTCGATATAGCTAGTAAAGAGACTTAATAAGTGGAGAGTTAATGAAGTAAGGTAAATGGTTCAAAGCGAATAATATTCTATGAAATGCTAGCAAAACAAATTTATATGGTTTAGGTACAGAATGTAACAAGTAACTATGGCAGATAAAACACCCAATGATATTGTTGGGATGTGCAATCCTTGAAAAAGTTAATAAGACTAGTTTTTGGGCGTCGTCATAGATGAAAACTTAACTAGGAAATGTAATATCGATGGATTTCAAAAACATCTCAAGAAATTGTGGCATTTTAAATAAGTTAAAACAACAACTTTCCGGAGGAGCATACTTTACACACTTATATTGTACTCGTATTTTACCTTATATAAACTACAGTATCCTAGCATGTGGAAATACTCTTGTAAAGGCTATTAGATAAGAAGATTATAAACTTCAGAAAGGGGCTGTGCGATCAATATCAAATAGCCATTACAGGGAAGTCACTCAAATCCTCTATTTGTTCGGTACCAATGTTTTATGTGTATGATACTTATAAACTAGAACTTGGAGTATTCATGCATAGGCATCATAATAATATGTTACAATATCTTCAATGGGACTATTTACGAAACATAATGAAATTCACGGACTACCACACGAGATATTCTAATAATTATGTACTGCAAAGACAAAAAAAGCATTTCTGATCAAAAGTTAGAACATCGTGGGTCATATTCTTTGGAATCTCGTTAAAGAAAACCTTAAAGAGTAAATATCTGTAAATCATTTAGAAGTCAATTTAAGGTAATTCTTTATCCGCCCTATTAGCTATTTTTTTGGAGCAGCATATATTCTTTTTTCACTGTCTTGTGTTTTGGATCGTTTGTTTGGTTAGGTACATTTTCTTTTATTTGTATGTGTGTAACGTTTAAGTTAGGTGGTGACCTTTTTTGGTCTTATTGGCCTTCTGGTCACCTCCTCCATATCATTTTGTTGTTGCGTTTGTATTTTAATGATTATGGAATAAATATCTTAATCTGAATCTTAATATTAGTACGGATGCTGATCATTTTGTAATTATTTGTATCAAAAAACTGTAAGAATGTCATAAAGTGACAATGAGAACGTGTTGTCTAGAAACTAGTCTAGAAATTAAATCTAAACAATCCTTCCCAGGGAAATTAACCCCGGTGTAAGGGTGAAGTTTAGCATCATGATCCCCGTACTTAAACAAAAAGGGGGAACCGGAGCATAACAAACTCAGGCGGCAAATAAAGTTTCACAGTTACCAGTTATTAGTCGACTTGAAATTCCCTCGCTCATTTCCTCCCGTAAACCTGCCACCCATATGTTATGTAACAAGGTTAATTATGATTGCGATGGCTTTTACATGTTTTAATAATCAGTTTTTTCCAAACCATGATAAATGTTACACATACAAACAAGGCAGCAATTTATTTATGAGAAATCTTGTGAACTTCGTTACCGATTGCAATTAAGAATGTAATGGAATTGGTTTTCATAGTGGAGATAGAGAATGATTATTCACAGATGAATATTCACACATTGCAAATGAGGTTGCAAGATAGATTCAAGGGCTTGTATATGTGTTGTGAAGATAGTTACACAACGAGGACATTATTTTAAACACCGAAGATTAGATGCATTTTCTTAAACCACTTACAGACGAAAATGTCATATCTCGTTTGTACGCGGGTTTGAGTAGTTAGAGTTTGGCAGTAGTAAATTTTTGTAAAATATACATGTGAATAATAAATAATAATAATAATATCAGCATTTTGATATAGAGCCTTTCCCAGGGTTACAAAGCGTTACAATACAAAGCAACAAAGAACATACAATAAACAAAGAAACAAAGAATATTAAACAAATAAATGATTCTAGGAATGCTTTTGAACAGAGAAGTGTCATTAGAGTGCAGTTCCTTAGAAATAGAGTTCCAGAGTTTAGGTGAATATACACGAGGAATGAACGCTCACCGGCCAAGTTCTCGTACGAGGAATTTGAATGTAGTTCGACAGATGAACGTCGATTGTAATTTGACTAGTTAAATATGAAGCGTGAATGCAGCACTTTGCATGGTTGCAGACTTTGTGGGATCATGTAATAATGTTGCTAATGAAAATGAGAGTGATCATTGCATTTTGCCATATTGGTCTGATCCTTTAAAGGAGCCAAATCTATCCATGTAGCAATAAGAGAGGGCCGATCACCTTTCTGTTTTTACGGGGAGTTTCAGAGCCTTCACCGTTACACTTCCTTGTTGAAGAGAAAGGTCCCCCCACTCAACAGTATTTGCTAACATTTATAGATTCAGGGTGTCTGTGGAAGATTCTTCTGGGTGCCAAGGTGGCACCTTTGGCCAATTTGAGTTACTAAGGTCACAGCTCACATAAGGGACTAAAGTTTTTAAAATGCTTCAAATGAAAGTTTATGAAATTCACAAGTTCTTCCTACAGTCCTAAGAGTAAAGAAGTCGATGTCCAGCTGTGAGCCCTTGCAAATTGTCTCCTTTATTTTTAGAGCAATTTTTTTTAAGTAATGGCGACCACATTTGGGACAAGTGATTTTAAGTAGGGACATGCAAGAGCTTTACCTCCGCAAAAAATCAGTAAAATCCATGCGGGACTATGCAATATAGGGGACCTACAAAGGTCATGGTTTGTTATGTTATATAGTGCCCTCTATATGCCATTTCCCATAGAAAGACGTGTAAATTTTATGGTTATAAAAATTAGATTTGCCCGCAATGGATATTTCAGCAAAATTTTTACAAAGGCTGTATTTAAGAATAAAAATTAGTTGTCAAAAGTGTGTCGCCGTTGAATTTTTTGTTTTATTCCCATTTGCTTAATAAATGAGACTTTCAACACAGCTGTGTGGTATGTATCCGTAAATAACCAGAGCCACTTTTAAGGTCACAAATAGAAAATAAACAAATGCACCGCTTGTTGGCCAGGTCAAAAATGGGTCAAAAGTGATAAAAAAATCATTTGTACAGGGGTCAAATTTTGAAAAATGTTCACTAAAATAAGGATAGCTCAGTATAATATCTTGAAGATTTCAAAATACCTATAGTTTGCTATTCCACAGACTACTATTTAATGCTGGACCTAAAACACGGTTGAAGACCACATGAGGAAAATAGGGAGGTTTAAGTTTCGACAGTATTAAGAGCAAGCATACCTTTTCCGAATCCTGAGTCGAAGAAAGATCATATGGGCACTACTTTAATAGCAGGGGGGCATTCTTGAAAATTTGCCCTGTAAAAAGTGTTTTTTATCCTTGACCTATGTACAGCACGGTCGCCCTATCAGGACGAAATTTACGATAATTCATACACTTATTGAGTGACCTTGGAAAATTAAATGATTATATGACCTTTGAACTCAATAACTCAAATTGCCCCAGGGGTGCCAAGGTGGCAACCGATGGATTCTTAAAACCAGACACACATGGTCTATTCGATTTCAGCAATAAATTGCATTGTCATGCCCACACTGTGGTCTTCAGTGAGGCCCGCCAGCCAACTATTTCCCCATGGCTGACCTTGTGACCATTGTGATGGTCATTATAGTTCTGCGGTTAGGCATATGACCATTGGAAAATAGTCTGCCACCAAATGTTTTAATAATTTCTGGGGCAGCAATGAACTGCTAATTGCCACATCTTGATGATTGCAAGTTTGTAATCTTCAGCATTTAGATTGGGAAGGGGTGGGGAAAAATTAACAGGGGCAACTTTTTAATGTTTCACCCGGGGTTAAAAGGTGGGTAGACATGTTCATCTGGTTCTAAGATTAAAAAAGTTGTAGCTTCCTATATCTACAAACCTGTTTGATTTGACCGACAGACCCAAAAAACACCTCAAGGTTATCATGGGAGTAAACATTTATATGATCCAATTGATTTCAAAATTGGTTTCCAAATGGTTCGTATGGGGGATGTTACACAGGACGGAAATATATATATTTATTACAGTACAGCTCAAAGCAGGGACGTGATAGGGGGGCACTTGTCAGAAGGGGGAACATTCCCGGGTTGAGGCAAGAATGTCAATATCTAAAATTGTTGTTGGTATATTTCAAAAACTGTCATAGCAAACTGCCTCTTCTAAGGTTTAAAAAGACATGCTCCACTCATCGATAACAACGAGGCCGTCCTTTTGTTTTACTGGACATGTCGGCCGCTTTCAACACGGAACGACAATGTCGTTTCCTACAGAGACAGACATTTTTTTGTTTTGGAATGAAGTAAATGTGATTTCCTTCATTGCGCAAAACCTACCTTGAAAACCGGTAACTACCAAGGTTTTATAAATAATGATTCATCAGTTGTTGAACATGTTTTACAAAGTCCTTACACAGGGGTTCCTCATGAGCCCCAAGCTTTATATGTACACCAGTCTTTGGTGATTATTCAGCAAGTACAATTGGTTTTATGCTACGCGATGGATACAGTGTTACACTCATTTTTAATCCCCAAAAGGGGGGTGATATGGAACGGCTATTATCATTCTTGTACTTGCATCCATGAAAAATGAACTGGTGTCAAAATAAGCTACAGCTCAACAAAACAAACTGATTTTTGTGTCATTTGTGTTATATAGCCTCCATTTTTCTGATTAAAGATATTAATTCGATTTGCAATTTTTATTTGAGGAAAAGATTTTTCACGGAAAAGTACTTGTTTATGATTTTAACAGAGGAGAAGTAGGGGATTCCCAAGTGCTGTTGAGATCAGACCAGGTGTTATTACAACTAGATAGATTGTACAATAGGGAAAATGGGAAGCACCAGATGTAAATTAGAAAACTGAGTCAACTTGTTTATGCTTTTGCAAAACATTGGCAAAATTTTGGGATTCCACCATGAAGTGCTATATGTGAAAGTGATTGCAATTCAGATGATGTTAATTAATGTGCAATTTCCAATTGGTCGCTAGTGCAGGTTATGTTATGCATTGATGCTGTGGTAATTTAAGACTGGGGAACTTTGTAGAAATAAGGTATAAAGCAGAGTGCAAGAGGTTAGATTGCCAGCAGCAGCAGTAGTTGTAACCAGGAGCTATACAGTATAGTTATAGCTAGTTTTAGTCTACACTAATGGTAAGTAGATTTGTGATTACCTAGTCCAGGATTATTAATTCATGTGAGCAAAGTCCCTAATTATTCTACTGTCGTAAAAAGTGCTGGGAATCAAAATTAGGATTCCAAATTGTGACCAGATAGAAGTCGTGGTGATTATCTTGGAACTGATATGACTGTGGAATCTTAGTGTCGCCGAGGGACTTATGTAAACCCCGTCGTCTGGAACTGCTGGAAAAAACGTTACCTTCGGACTGAGAAGATTGCAATGGAATATTACCTGAGGATTTTATAAGTGTGACTTTGCATGCTGTCATTTTGGAGTCTTCGCGTTGGGAAGACATATCTTTGTGACACTTGCAACGTTCTGTCAACTTAGGATATTGTGACTCAAGAAGTATATCTTTAATTAGTTGTAATCTTATAGGTAATATTGTTTTGGACATACCGAATCTTTGAACCAAGACATAAAATCATAAATCTGTTCTATTATATAAAATTTAGATCATTTGTGCACACGGGCTCATTACTGGTGTTTGAAAGGTCTTTCTGACCTTTGTCGCACGAGCGTCAAACAATTGCTAGTTTAGAGTGCTGAATACCTGCTACATGAGTTAATGATTGGATCAAGCCTTCACTTTTGTAAAACCTCGGTGTTTACTTTATGATGCTTCACTCAATATGTCACATCATGTCAGTAATTTGTAAAAATTGTGAACTTCAGAATTGTCATCTGATTTTATAATTGATGATTTTTGATATTGCCTGCGTTTGTTGTTTTTAAATTTTGAAATGGCTTTGTACATGCATTTTTTAAAAAATCTAAATTGTTACTTTATTGCTATATCATCGATGTATTTTTTAATACTTAGCACATTTTGTATATACTTGTGTGCTGTTTTTACGTACAGCGTAATTAAAACTTTGGTATTATTGCTTTTGCTTAACAATTAAATTATTAAAATTCTTATTTTTTTTAGATGGTGCGCGTGAAATTGACCTAAAACGCTCCAGGAGCCTGCAAAATAAAGCGGCGCGTTTGGTGTTAGTATGTGGGATGGGTCTTTACACTGACATTATTGTCGGGAAAACCAACACGGATTCGAGAAAAAAGATCATGTGAAACACAATTATTGCAAGCGATACATGACTGGGCTGAGTGCCTAAATAGATCAGGGCAAACAGATATTCTTTTGTTGGGTTTAGTAGGCCTTGACAAGGTCCCCAGCAGGGCTTGCCACCAAATCGATATTAAATCATATGGCATCGAGGCATGACACTCCAGTGGATTCAAAGTTTCATGTCTAACAGAGAGCAGTGTGTTACTGTTATGGTTCTTGTCGTCGTGGGCCCAAGTTAGATCTGGTGTGCTCAGGGTATCGTTTTGGGGCCGACTCTTTTTCTCTTATATATTAATGACATTGCCGAAGGATTGAAATCCACCATAAGATATTTGCAGATGATGTTCCTTACCGGGGAACTCAAGGGGCCCGAGGATCATGACATTCTTCAAATGAATCTCAGCAAGTGTCAAAATGGGCAGACCAAATGGCAGATGTCATAACGCCTCCAAAATGCCGCATCTTTCTATAACACGCCAAAAAGTCTCCATCCTTATTTGATAAAAGTCTGTGGACAGGTTATTGAGCAGACAGATCGCCATAAGTATCTGGGAGTTACAAATGCTAGTGACTTATCACTCAGATCATCATATATCGCTAATAGACGCTTCCAAAGCTCTGCTACCATTGGCCATTATACGCAGAAAATTACGCGCCATGCTCCATGGCTTTAAATTAAAAGCTACCAGCACTTGTACGATCACAGCTGGCATATGCTGCTGCTGCTTGGAGTCCGTATACCGACTGTGCATAAAGTCCTTGAGAACTGTCAAACGCCAGGCTGTGCGATTCATATCAGTGAATTTGACAGCCGTGCGGAATGTAACACCATTGCTGGAAAAGCTGAATTTAGACCAATTAGCTACCAGAAGGGTTATGGCCTCAGTGCATGATGTTTTTTTTACAAAATCCACTATGGTCTAGTCAACATCAGGTTTCCATCAAAGCATCAAGTTGCATCTAACCAGAGGAAGATCAGTCACCATATAAATTATTATCCATTTTACAGTCGTACATACTACTAAAATATTCAGTTTTTTTGTCCGCCCCTACAATACCCACTGGGAAAAGGCTGCCTCGGAAGCAGTAACAGCCACCATCTATCACCGACCTTCCAACAGTGGCCTCGGACGGCAGTAAGGTCATGCAGCCTACTGCCATGCTAGGGTCATCTAAGTCAGCTGGTCTGTTTTTATTTGCACGTTTAGTTAATTATACACATTGTTTGCACATCTGCACATTTGTGAGCATCAAGTAAACTCTCCTTAGGTACAAGCATTGCTTTGTTGGAGTCAACTATTGAAGATTGACAGAAAGCCTTCCTGAGGAAGGAAAGAATTATAGACCAGTTAAACAAGCAATGTTGTAAACATGTTAGGCCTGGTACCTTGAAATAGTCGGCCTGGACTGTTTACAACACTGCCGCAATGAATCGTTAGAGTTTTAATACTTTGGCCATACGATGCAGGAATGGATTTCGCAGGCCAACAAAAGAAAGTGACGTAGGATGTTAAGTTGTTAACTGGTCTATATTAAGGGCGTTTGACGTTTGATTTGTTTACGCGCAAGCTGCTTTACCCCTTCAGCATTCTGATTTAGAGCCAAAGTCATGGACAATGCAAGAATTTTGGTTTTGAGCTGCGAAGGTATTATGCGCAGTCCGACGAATAAACTGATGAGTTGTTGTTTATTAAAATCGCGCATCTTTACGCCTGCGTTCCTGACTTTGCTGCATGGCCAATGTGGCGCGGATTTTTCGTGACGCCAACAAAACGACCCAATTGAAAAAAAGTGTCAAATTTCAGTGGTTTTCGGCGTGTTATGGAAAAAGTAAGTCCGTGACCCTCATTTTTTATTTCGAAATTTTGAAGAACGACATAGGGGCCTCAACATATTAGGACATTACTAAATTTTATCGAGAATTTTTATTTTGTAGGCGATCTAGAAATCAATTTTGACTTTCTCACAATTTGTTAGACTTGCGTGGTTAAAAAGTGACACATACCTTTTGTAGTTTGGCTATAGCCAAAAAAAAGTCGAGACCCCATTTTTTATTCAGATTCTTAATCAGCACCGTTGTAAATACCATATGTATGAATTCTAGAAAATTGTATCGAGTCGATCACTAACACGTCAAACCCTTAAGTTGATGACATTTATGTTTACAAATGTATCCATAATAAAGCTCCACCTATCTCACTGATCTTATCCCCCCCAGTCTGCATCTTGATAGTATTTCAGACAGTTATAGCAAGACTACGCTCGGCCTCGGATGCTACCCGTCTCACGGTTTTCGCTCAAAAAGAAAGCAGGCGATAGTTGCTTCAAGGTTGCTGCAGTGGACGTATCGGGCCTGCCCGCTATGAGGGGCCCAGCCACAACTTCCTAGTCTTTGGAAATTTTCCTCTCAGGGGGGGTGGGGCTAGGGTTTTTTGGGGGCGGTCAAAAGGCCATTTTCCCGGTCAGAGGGCTAAAAACGGCTCATTTAGCCATGATTTTATGCAAATTTTTTCCCGTCCACAGTCGTCCGGGGGGGGGGGGCCAACCTGCCCCCCTGCCCCCGCCTGTTACGCCATAGGTTGCTGACCAGCTCTCTTGCTTTGGACTGTGCTTCCATCTAGAATTCTTTCCAATGTCCAAGGTATATAGAAAAACACACAGAAATAACTAGGCTAAAGCTGAATTTTCAGGATTGTTTCCTTGCGCTGCTATAGGAGCAAATGTCAAAAGTCCCCAAGAATCCCCTGTGTTGCTATTTGAGAAATAAGAGGACGTAAGTTGATAGCTGGGGTCAAATGGCATAAAATGTATAGTTTACTCTATCTGCGATTTATGGATTATTACCTGATATGGAAATAACTGTTCAAAGGTCATACTGGGGTAAATGCTCGGAGTGCTCCGCTTCTTTCAAAAGTGTATCAAATGGTTCGTCTAGTGTGTATAAACTGAAAAGATATATTTAACTAGATTTATTTAAGTATTTTCTTTGCTATTTATAGGGTCATTATGGCAGGTTTCTAATGGGTCTATGGGAGGTAACAAGCCACTGCCCTATAAAGTCAATATTCGAAGATGTAGGGTTTTTAGTTGTGAATGAACATTTTTGCCACAATATGACACCAAACAACATGTACGAGTATTAATTCGGCAATTAGTGACTAAAAATCGTAGGTTCTTGAAAATTTTACCCACGATGACCTTGAAAATATTTGGCCTGCATTGTCTAAACAAAGGTCATAGTTAGACGAGCTATACATTTTCTTATTCAGTTTGACTGAAGAATACGATAGCCCTCCGCGCTTTAGCTCAATTGAATCATTTTAATTTTTTACATGTTATAAACGTTAACCCCCTTATATTCAAATAGCCACACGGGGGATTCTCGGGGATTTGATATGTTACTCTACACACTATTAGGAAACCTATCTGAATAATATCAGCTTACCGCCTGTAAGGTGCTGTGTGCCCATAGTATATAAGCGCCGAAGCGCTAGATACGCCCGAGCCAAATCAGAACGCAGCACGGACGCACTTGGTTGCGCCACTATAGCCAATCCTATACCCACTGTATAGCTGGAGGAAAACAATTTCCTCCAATGATTATTCATGAACTGAACGCGTAGTGTCACTTGGCGCAATTTTCGCGTTACGCTGTTGCTCCGTTACGCTGATAAAAACGCGACATGAATGACGCTCACGAATGTGTTTACAGCAGTTAAGTTTTTCCAGTCAATACAAACAAGGAAGTGCCTAAAATTTTATCCTTTTTCTGTTGAGGTTCATAGTCAGATTTTTTATTTATTTAAAGACACAGTGAAAGAGTCGAAATAAGTAATAAAATATTTCCAAGAATAACTTAAAAGTGAAGGAGATGTTGTAGAATCTCATATGTGTTACCTTTTCCAACTAAAGAATATGACAGAAAAGGGAAAAACGGCAGTATTCAAAGATATTGAATTTCCATCTTAGGTGTTGTAAAAGTGTTCCTACGGACATTCATGACTAGAATATCCCATTTTGTTCGTTTGTTCTATATAGTCTTATATGATGCAGGTATGTTAGGACATCTGTACCTTGTATACAGACACCCCCCCCAAAACCTCCCCCCCCTGCAAAATCTGATTTGTGCTGATTTTTTTTTATTTCAGATTTAGCATATCACTGATCGTGCTGCCTGCATTCGAAATTAGGGAAAGCATGCCCAATCGTATAAGGCTTTGGTTTTGGTGTTTGTTTTCATTTGGAACCCAATATAGGGTATAGCCTTAGGAGATCAATTTCCCAAATGACGATCACGTCATCTCTCCAATGATGTGAACCGGCATGGGCAGGGCGTAGTGAGAGTCATTCTGATGAGGGCGTTTAAACCAGCTACCAAACTTGCATGGCGGCCTCGTCTGTTTTCTGCCAATTTCAGTGGAAGTTGAAGAGGAACCAACGTATTTAGGCCAACGTGCAGAACATGATGGATGATTTATGAATGTTTTCGAGGTTTTTCAAACCCAGACTAAATGTAAAACATTGGCCCCTGTATTATACCCATATGACGTAAATAAAATCTAGACTTGCTAGCGGCCGAGTTATTTGCCAATTTGTTGTGGGGAAGGAATTACCGAATGCACTTCGAAATTTCCATCCAAGAACAGCTCTCACATTTTCGTAAAAACAGCAAATCAGAGGCTACAGTAACACAGCACGTTCTTTCATACTGGTGCAAGAGACTGTATCTTTTTACGTTCAGAAGGCCATGTAGACTACGGCGGTACCGTAAGTACGTATAGCCTGTTTCTAAATTGAAAACCGTAAATTGAAACCAGCGTTGAAAATCTCAACGACTGGAATAATAACGAAATGCATTGTGGAAAAGGGGAGCGGCCCGTCGCGATTGCGCTGTTCACTTGTCCGTGTTTGCTAGCACCGAAGTACCCGACCAAAAACGTTCAATGTTCTCGCTAGGTTCTATAGGTCAGACCCAATACGGTACCGGAATTTAAAACAAAACATAGCAACGGACCCCCTGATGCAAAAATATCTAGAACCCCTTCGTTTTCCGAGAGATATTGAGATGTAATTTCCCATTGTCATGACATTCGCTATGACGGACTGATAACGTTAATCTCTCGCGCAGTTACTAATTAGATAATTTTCGGAGTCTGTGACACAGATACGCACTTTCCGCACCGCCGTTAATGTAGACCTATTGTCATCAAGGGGGCGGATGGAGTGTGTTTTCGACTTCGAACCGGCAAAACTACATTAACCGAAAAAGTGAATGGTTGGCCCGTCGGAAGCATCATCGATCATCATCATCACTCACTCACTACAGCTCGACGTTTCGGACCCATTTTTTTTTTTTGCAATGTCATATCAACCGATTTTTGAATCACAGTGTAGGTTAAGACACCAACGGCGCTAGATTAAGCTAATTGTGTCCTGGAGCTACGAAGACATGTCAAAATTCAGTCAGAATTCTGATGGCTGCTAAATTCGGAACCGTGCACTCTTATCAGTGCAAAGCGATAGTTATGCTCCTAGCAGGGCAGCTCACAACAAAACACAGTTGGCTATGGCGAATTCATGATGTTGGCAGATGTCAATGATATATTGTTCCCATTCTATTTTTTTCAGAAATACCATGTGGGAATCAATGCTCGAGCGGTCTGCCTCTTCTGAATGTAGCCGATTCATCTTCTTCACTGCTGCAGTTTTAACTTTTGTTTGAATTAAAACTGTTTTAACCAGGCATAGTCTATGCCTGCCTAAGCCGCCGGATAGTCATAGTCATAACCTACGCCTCCCTGTTCGAATGACAAGTGGCCGATCCGCCTATGGAAGACACAATGATGCAGGACGAATCGTGCTAATCTGACTGGTGTTTTCTGCGCATTCTGCCTTAAATGCATTGAAATCAAATAGAATTCGCCAGTCATGATGTATTGTAGTTGCCTGCCAAATCTCCTTCGAACAGTATGGCCTTGAAGTGAGTTAAACTCAAGCCTTCAAGGGTAGGACCTTACATATAACTAGGCCAACAGTTTAGGTGTTAATCATTAATCTCAACTTTTTAGGTACGATTACTGATAAATGTGCGCTAACGGTGGCCTACATGCTAGGCCCTAGGCTAGGCTAGGCTGACGCTCGGGCAGGTCTAGCCCTCAGTTTGGTTACACATGCAGATGATCTCTATTTTTTGTCCATAAACTGACATTAGCTCAGATATCAAATTCAAAAATTCTAACATGCATCATCAGAATCAACTGAATTTTTAGAATAACCTTTTTTTGAGGTATTTATGAAGGTGATGAGGGACTCAGGCACTCAGGCCTACATAGAAAAAATGCACCAGCAGATTTTGCACGATCTCAAGTTGGAAGTAGAATGTCACACGTACATTTGGACACTTCAGACAAGTTCTTCTGACGAGGCCTGTGTAGTTTACGAAGCTGTGCATCGCGAAATGACCCTTTAAAATTATTCCACAAAATAGTCAGCCTCGTGAGTCGTGAACCAGTGACATGACATCGATATGATATATTGCAAAGTTGTGGAGGCTCGGTTTGTACTCAAATGTGTAAACATTCACTGCCCATGCAATATCCCATAGTCAATCTGTGGTAACAACAAAAATTATTAGCGGCTGGGCTAGGCCTATATAGTCAATGGTCTAGGCTAGGCCCGGGTAAAGCGTCAACTAGCCTGCCTTGCTATGCCACACTATACTTTGATCGATTAGCCCCCACCAAATGCGAGCGGAATTATTCTGTTATCGTTTCGCGTTCAAATAACGATACTTGAGCATTTGTACAGAATACATGTACGCTATGCAAAATCTACACAACTGCGTTTTCGCCAAATTATGAAGGCCCCTATTTGGATGCGTATACTCTGTCCGGCAGAACTAAGGATGACGTCATCGCTTCACGCAGACTTAAAGTGAAATGGCTGTAAACAGAAGTGTAATCGCGAGTGTACAAGGTCGGCGTGCGCGATACGCAATGGACAATAGCTGCCCAAAAGCTATGGACGCCGAAAGTATAATCAAAGGCTTAAACGTGAAAGCGCAAGCATTAGTGAATTGGACTTTATTCCGTTAAGACTCTAAATCACTAGTACTTGCGCTTTAACTTCCGCTTTAAAGCCTAATCAAATATATAGTATGATAGGGCCATGCCATCCCAAATACAACTCATGAAACTGTGCATTGGAGCAGCAGTCAGATTACTGAGAAGATAGGAAAGAGAGATCAAGAGACAAAACAATAACACTTCAACCAACCAAAATCCAACAACTCCGGCTAAAAAATAACCGGCGAATGACTACCGCTGTAAATACGTGTAGACCTAAACATGTTTGACTTTCCCAGGCCCTGGCTGTGACAGGTAATTAACAGCACTTTGCTGAAATAGAAGTCAGCAACATGACTCATTGCAATGCATCTCAGGTATGAGCGTTAGTACAGTTTATGGGATTGGTATTATTTTGAGGGTAAATAACCAAAATGTGGATTTTCCTCTAAAATGGCTCATGAACCATGTGGGTATATTTATTATTCAATTCCAGTTTAATATTAAAAAAAAATAAAAATAAACAAATTCGAGTTGATTAAAACACAGCAAAATTGCGGAGGAGATTGAAAAATAGCGTGAAATAACTTTTATCCCCCCAATATATACGGAAAATCCCTCTGGCCATATATGCTATGCTTGCCTTTACGTTCGCAATAGTGATATTTACCTAAAGCAAGTATGATATGACATCATTTTGATAACTGGTCTAACCATCATTCATCTCCTTCGTGAGATGCGTTTGTGACGTGCCATATTACGTATTAAAGAGTCATTGCCGAAAGAACGGTAAATTCTGCCGATGCGATACTTTTGGGGAATTGTGGGTATTTCTAAGGACACACTTTTCTTAGCGCCGTACAATGGCTGGTGTCCGCCGTGTCTTTTACACTCATCGGAGAATAACACAAACAATGAGGTAGAAACGGAACCACCCAAGTGAGGCATCTTGACTCAGCAGGCTTGATTGATAACGTACATGAGTATAGCCCGGCTGGACAAATATTCCAGGTGTAGCTGGTCTCTTTCCCAATTTCTCCCTTGTTAATGCGTGACCATTGTAAAAAGGACCGGGGAAGTCAACAACTTATAGGAAAAGTTCATAGAATCCTTGCATTTGGTTGGGGGCGGGGGTCTTTCTCCAAAACAAAAGTGAAAAATAATCGTTTGAAAGACAAAAATATGGATTCGAAATCCTGAAACATTTCCCATTTTTACTCATAAATAGGGTCTCATTAGTTTTATTATTTTTATTAAACAAAAAGAAAAATATTTGCTATTTTTTAAATTTCCACATTCTTTATTGTAATCTATGGATGAGCTGCATGCCAGGGTAATGAGTTGAAAACGTTTCTTGTCATCTACATGCACTGTAAAAACTAATTAGATGTCTTGTCCCGTCTTCAACAATATTGAATTCAAAGAACATACACAACGAGACACAACAAAATGAACATCCAATTTAAAAAAAGTCAAAAAAACAAAAATTGGCTTCAAATACACGTCTTATAAGCGGTGGGATTTTGAGGGATTTCAACTTTTTATGGGCGAAAACTTATGCGTTCTCCTTCGCTTCCCGTTCAAAAATTTCTCATCCCCTGAGCTTCATGATTTTATGAAATGTATCCATTAAAAGTTATGTTCCTCCCTCCTACCCTGTTGAAACTTTCATAACCCCCTCTCGCTTAGGTTTTGTTTTTCTATAGCGCATACTCCTCCATTTCCCCTGGCGTAAATAACCACACTTCCTTCGAAACGGAAGAGGCTTGCATATGCGTGACTTGTATGAGCATTTTCTGTATTAGATCCGTGTAGGAGAAACGTGATTTGGGCCTAACAAGACACTGTCATGTCTCAAACCTGGTTTCCAAGAGTGTCTATTGATTCCCCACTGTTATGCAAATTATCTTTCTTTTTTTCCCTTCCCATAGCTCCCCTTACTTTACTGTTTCATTTCTTCCCGATTTTTTCCTGTCTCGCTTTGGTTATGCCTTGAGCTCTTTAAACACCTCAGGGAGGATAGGTGTGCGTCATCGCCCAAATTTATCGCGGACAGCCATTGAATCGCGCATGATGAGTTAGCGACCGTTATGCGTTCTCTTAAGCGTGCTGGTGCGCTTTGTAAACTGTTCGAAAAATAACAAGCGAAATTTCATGCCTCATGCGTGCTCAAAACGCGCAGGAACGGCCCTTCTAGCGCCTTCGGCGGTATAGGATTTCTGTTGCTGTGTGCTTGAAGGACATAAAATTTCTGGTATATAATAGTGCTGTCACCAAAACGAACGGCCCTTCGCTTCTCAAAATGGGGCGTATCGGGCGTAAACGGAAGTGCTGGTCGATTGGCGTTTTGAATCCGGGTCGTAGCATAGAGCTAGAATATATTTTAGGTCCAGGGGCCTAGCCATAACAAACACGCCGGTAATTCGGGATTGGCTGATTGCGCGCTTGATCAAGCAAGTTGGGTAAAGAGTTAATGGCCAAAAGAGTAGTCAAAATCGCCAGATCGCTCATTAGCTGATCAAAAGCGTATACGCAGTCAAGAGAGGGCGTTCTTTTGTACAAATACTATAGGCCATTATTATATAACTATTAGAACCAGATTAATATGGCTATATACCTTTCAGTAATCTCATATGAAACTTTACAAATTTGACCGCTGTTAATTTACCCTTTTTTCCTATCTCAAAATGCTCAAGGATGCAAAAGTTGCATCCATCAAGATTTCGACTCAGCAGGTCAAGGTTGCTAGAAACCACCAAAACATATTTTGAAAGATCATGGACAGATGATTAGAAACAGTCTATAGGGCGCATGTTGCTTATTCATTCAAGCACGATAACTTTGGGGGAGTGGTGTAACGTTCATTATCCAGTTGAAATAAATAGGCCTGCAGGATGGATTCCAATATGTGTGTGTTTTGCCAGGAGTAGTAATTCCGCCCAAAATAAATGAGAATTCAAGTAGGATTACATGAACCTGACCCTTGACCTTTGAGTACTGTCGCATAAAAGCAATTGTCATTGAGGCTTAAACTGAATAGAATATGTGTAGCCATTTACGCTGGTATTTTGAAAGAAATGTATTGATATCACAATTTTACCATGTTCTCTCAAAAGCAGCCTGGCTCTGCAGAGGAATCTAAGGTAAGAAATTACATTTCTGTTGTGGCATCTGTCTTTCCGTTACGATAGTCCAAAAGCGTACCGGTTTCATTCGTTTTGCCTGGAATGCATTCGTGAATGGGCCTTCCTCTACCAAGCTGGCAATCAAAGGGCGTAACGGGCCCCACTTGCCGCAACGATTACGTTTCCAGCCATGGTGTTGATGGTCTTCCCACAAATGTCTTCATCACTGAACGACACATCAAAGTTGAAAAAATTCGCCACCTGTAATAATTGTTCGGAAGATGATCACGACATTGTGGGCGCGGATGTATCAATGCGGATTATATGCAAAGATTGCTTACTTGCACACAAAACAATGCGAGCGTTTAGAAGATCATCTTATGATCGGAGCTGGCGAAGAAACTCCGGATGGAAAAATTTTTCTCAAGCATCTTGGAAATTTGGGGATAGGAGATGCCAATCGGCACAGGCAGCCTGGAAAGGGTATAGTAATCTAGAAAAGGTGATAGATTTGAAAAGCACGGAGAGTAACTATAAGGCCTGGTGTTGTTCCATAAGGCCCCTTTCTGGCTCAACATTTTGAATTGCAGTGGCCTGCCTCGCCCCCAGCAGTAATATGGGGAAGGTGTACACCCTTTGGAATTATGTAACAGAAACTAAGTATCGATACGAGAGTGGGCACTGGTCCTGGGTGTTATAGCTGCCATGGGCCATTGCTGTTAATTCTGATGGTGGCTTTTATATTACTGACGGTAACCCATGGGTAAAGGTACACAATAGTGAAGGCCAATTCACGCATTTGCTTCAAATCTGCGATGGCGGACGATGTGCTGATGGTCGAGTACGAGGGATAGCTATAGATAGTAAACAGCAGATCATCATAGGGGATTTCAAAACAACGCCATCAGCATATTCAGACCAGACGAATCGTACGTCAACAGCTTTAAAGTGGACATCTGCCCACATTTCTTAGCCGGAACATACCGAGATACTCTCCTTGTCAGTACAATCAGTGCGGACAAAATTCTCGAAGTTGATTATTCGGGTAAAGTATTAAACATGACCACAACGCCTAAAACAGGCTTGGCTTGGAAACCACGCGGAGCGTGTTGCAGCAAGAATGGCGAGATATTTGTTGTCAATGCGGCCAAAGACACATGTTCCGTATATCGTTTCACTGACTCTTGGCAATACACAGGCTGTGTGATATCAGACTTAGAAGATCCGCGCGGGATAGCGATAAGTGAAGACGGCGAAGTACTGGTCGTAATTGATACTGGGTATGCAGTGAAGATCTTCCGCCGTGCTTGAAGCTACAGACTACGCCATAGGCTACGCCATAATCCCGGCCATTATTAGGCTACTGGAATTGAACATTTATCCACCACTACTTGCAATAGAATTTTGTGTCAACCTGCTAGAAAAGGTCATAGAATGACATATTAAAAGTCACCAACTGGAAAAAGTGTGGAACATGCAAAAAACAGGGGAGGGGGCAAAAACAAAAGTGTTCTAATTTAGGTCATTTGTTCACCGATATGTTTGTCAGGTTTATGCTGATTAAAATAAGGTATAGTTTGCCCTAGCTGTGGAAAAAAGTTTATTAGCTATAAGACAAAAACGGTTTAAGGTCATTCTGGGGAAATGTTTTTATATTTTGATGTATACGATTTCGTTGAAACCGGTGCAAAATTATTCGTTTGGTCATCTAAAAAGACTAAAAATGGCACCCCCCCCCATTGACTGTGTAGACCATCAACATGTTTTGCTCTTGAAATATACATTGGAAAGCATACATTTGCACGAAAGTTATACTGAGGATTAATAACTAATAGCCAACAATTTGAGACGATTTTCTTAGGAACTGGTTCAATTTTACTTTTCAGCCCCAGGATGACCTTCAACAGTTATGCCCTTAAAAGCTATCCAACAATTGCTCGTCGCGGTGGCGTGCGCAAAGGGGGTCGGGAGGCGTGTGCGCCAGTTTGGTTTGACAGTCGGGGAAGCGGGGGAAAAGATCCATTTACGAGCCAATCATGTTATTTTAAAGCCTACATTATTTTAGGTCAGCACTTGCTTTTTAACCTTTTTTGTTTTTTTAAATTTGGTGATTTTGGGGCTGCCCTGTGCCCACTCCCCACTCAAAAGACCATGCGCAGACTATATTAAACTTGGAAGTTAGCAATCACGTTTGCCAATAGTAGATAAATTTGATTATTTCGTTTGCCCTCTAAATGGTGCCTATATTACAATTATAAAACGGTTTATTACTTAAAATATATAAGCTATTGGAAAGCCATTTAGAGAACGAAATAATCCCCAAACCATACAGTTTAAAGTGATAAATTACTGTAATTAACCTAAATGTCAGCCATCTTGAATTCTTTAGTCGCCATTTGAGAAACAATGATAGCCCGTATATGCTTTTCTTGTATTAGCTCAACAATACGTTAAACAATGACTCAGTTACATTACGATAATATCATGAAGAATCTTAAGAATAAACTTAAGGTAATCCACAATGTCTTGAGCATTGTGACGGCCATTTTGAATTCTTTCGATCATTGGAAATATCACTTTGTCAAAAGCAAAAAGACCTATGCGTTTGTGTAAATTAAAATAGTAAATTGAGAGTTTGTGTGAATTTCACAACGGGAAAAATTAATTTTTAGTCGGATTTTAGTAAAGCATTGGTTTTATTTGGCCGCTATTGTTTTTTTAAGTAAAAAAATCCGGGTGGACCAAAAGCCTTTATGTGAAGAATATCGTTTTATGCAAACACAAAAATACTCATTGAATAGTGGCAGGAAAGTAGATAAGTTATGACCTGAGATGTATTTATACCTGTCTTAGTTATTTTGGGGACCTAAAACATAGACATACCCTTATCATCATTTGGGGGGTGATTAGCTTAGTTGTCCCCGTTCCGTGGCATTCAAATGGGAATCGTGGATTAGAGGGAAAAAGCCTGACTGATTCAAAAGACTGTAAGCTCGGACCTATACTCACGATGCGGAATACTTTTAGCCAAATTTTAAACATAGGAAATAGGCTTTCCTAGGGATTACTACAGATGTTAGATATGTGGTATTAAAATCAAAATGTCCGGACCAATCAGGGTAAAGTTTTGTTTTGACTCGCCTTGGATAAGTTAGCGGGGGAAAATTGTATTACGGAAGGGCCACAAGTTTGCTTCGGGCGAGGGGGGATATAATGTAGGTATAATTGTACTGAAAATCTATACCAAACATTTTGGCCTTATCCCAAGGATTAAAAAAGGTATAGAATGCTCGATTCTTTCCAGATGGTCTCAAATTCTGCAAATAGGTCCCCAAAGGACCAGGGAAATATAATACTTGCACTCATTTCACCATGTGGTCACGTAATTAGAGGTCAAAATGTAACTATGGTCTACATATCCTATGGGGTCATTAACCCTTACCATATATTTAATACTAAAATGCCAAATGCAGAGCAATAAGTGCATTTCAGTTACAGGATATGATAAGAGAAACAAGTTGAACTTTGAAGAATTATCCCAGGATGACCGTGAACGGTTATGAGCCTATAATCAGTGCTAATCATGAAACTAAACTAATGACCGTAGATATGGGCAAACAAACCTTTTTTAATCCTCTGACCAGATGATAAGGTGGTTTTGTAGGTTTCAAAACAGTTGGCCTGTTTTTCTTTTGACCCTGTACAAAATAACCCCTATTTTTTACATGTTCCCCATTGTGATTTTTCTAGACTTTTGACACAGTAGTCTGTGACAATATAGAAGAATATGATAACACACAAAGTTTTTAATTGTTGACAATTTTTAAAGTCAAAAACACAACTTTCTTGCACTACTAAGGTTAGTGAGTGATGGAGTTACAGGAATTTGGAAAAAAAAAAAAACTTGAAAATGACTGTGACCCAAGAATCCAAAAAACATAACAATGCAATTTTTCTATAAAACCTTGCGTCCTTGGGGAACGAGGTAATGGTTTTACGCTGGAGTGCATAGTATTGTTGTCATCAATCAATATTAATGACTGACAGAAAGGCGTTTCGGAACCACTTGCCCAATCGGAAAACGATATTTGACGCCTGACGGTTTGGAGGGTCATATGAATGGACAAATTGGCTAGGTCATGAAGACGTAGAAATGTTATCTTACCATCAGAAATGTGTTTTTAGGCGGGCAGGTTGTGCGCTTTTCGTACAGCTTTGGATGCACTCTTGTATTCGGCCATAGTGTTAACGTTGTAAGGCTTCCAACATTCCATCTTTTTGCTAGAAGGACCTGGTTATTCCCAGATTGGTGCTAGCTTGTTTGTATAAAAGGAAATATAACTGAAAAAATGACCTCTAATTAACGCCCCCCTTTGTGGGAAAAAATGTCACGACCGGGGGGTTTATTACAGACATACGGTGATAGGTTTCATGGCCCGGCAATCAGTTAAACAATCACACGGATTATAGCCCGTGGAAGTCATATCTTTCATTGTATAGTACATGTATATGGTCCGTGCCCTGTGATTTGTTTGCACCAAATGATGGGGAAACAAATCCTATAACTTGGCACGTCTGCGGTGATTACGTGTGTTTTACTTGTCTGGTGTGTAGCATATTTGCGTGATAGTGTCAAATTATAGGCCTAGTGTGTCAGGTGTGAAATTCTTGGTGACAAGTTAGATTTGGATGGTAATTGAGTCCAAGTGAAATGAAAGTCGTAGGTGTAGGCTGGGGAAATCTTAACTGAAGATAAAAGTGTGTCAATTAATGTGAAATCCCCTGTTCTATTTGTAAGGATGCTAATAATTGTTAATTATAGTTTGTTATAACTGATACATTTACATTTTTGTATGAAACAGAATGTCCGTAAAGAAATATAACAATGACAAACATTGTCTAGCAAACTAGTCTAGGATTGATTCGTCTCATACAGCATCTCTTAACCCCATGGGGGGAAATTCTTCCTTTCCTTCCCCTCAGTCTCTCTCATCTCTTTCTGCCTCCTTCTTTCATCCCGTGTGACCGCTTTGCCTCCCCAGTGGAAAAACCTGGAGCAAATAATATAAAAAAATGTCTTTGGAGAAAAACATTGCCAAATGTTTTGCCACAGTTTACCATTTCGTTCGACATCTGAATATTCCTCATTTCCTCCATTTAATTGTAATGTGCCACTGAACCTGTACCACTATGTGTATGTAATCACTGATAATTTTTGGACTTCGAACGATTGCAAATTACAAAATGTAATGGTATTTGATTTCTCTCATAGTGGAGATAAGATAAAAGTTCGCAGATTTATTTCAAATGGGGTGCCAGATCTTGTGTTTGTTCAGACATGTATGAAAGAAAAATACCAAGCGGTATATTATTTAACTGAAGGGTAGATGCACTTATATAAAAAAAAACACTTTAGGAGGAACAATGTGATATCGTGTTGCCCGCATGTATTGAGAAGCTTTGAGTAGTTGGGACTACTCTGACTACAAGAAAATGTTAGAAAGACATAATCGGATGTGTATCTTTTGTACTTGCATACAATTCAATATGGAGGCAAAATATGGGGCATCTTTCAGGATTTTAAAACTTTAAGTACCATATATTAGTAATGTATTGACTCCATCTTAAAGTTATGCATATTTAAACTTTTACAATTTAATCGTAAATTTTGGTATATGCTAATAATATATTACAGATAAGTATGACATTTGATACATTTTGAGATCTTACGAAGGTGGTCCTTTTGGCTGCCATCTTAATTTTAAGCTGTTTACAAAGCAAAAAACACCAATTGTGACCTTCTAATAGACAACTTGAAGACTATGTAGTTTACATTTTATCAAAACTTATGTGTGTTATAACTAAATAGAGAGAGAGAAATTCTAGCGTTTTGTGGTATTTCTAGAATTCTAAGATCTTTGAATGCAGCCATTCTAGCCGTCATCTTGAATTGCTAGCCTCTTAACGACGTGTCAGTGTCAGAAAATGCCAGCTACACGTATTAATGGCATAGTTAAAGACCTAATTTCAGACTTAAAACTTGTAACCTATCATTTTTGCAGGGGGACCCTCTGAGATAGTTCACTTACTATGTGTTCGAATAGGCAAACATTGTTAATGGCCAGCCATTGGCAAAATTGAAGATGGCTGCCATGTCCAAATGTCCGTTGTTGTTAACAATGTTATTGGATTCTGAACCTGAAAATGGGGTATAGATGGTGGTAGTACACTAGAATTCCTGGAATTTACTAGTATTAGAGACCGGAAGTGGCCATGAAAACATCGGCTTCCCTTGGCAGCCTTTTAACAAATTCATGAGGGCTTCGCCACAAACCAATGTGGTCCATTGTGTATGAATATTCTTAATGGATTCCGGACCCTGAAAAGAGTTAGGGTCCAATATCAATTATAGTGAAGCTTAATATTCCATGCAATCCTCAAATTTAGTGCTTACACGAACTTGACCAAAATTTAAAATTGACCTCAAAATAGCGATTTTTATAAAATCGATGTTAACCTACTCCCATCCCCGATATCGAGAAACCCATTTAAGGCGACAATGATAATCGACTTCATCATTTATGATAAGACTACAAAGCAATCAAAATTTCCATGGGAAAAGCCATGTTGTAGTTTCTGCGATTAAGTATTGGGAAATTACATTTGCCTGGACGTGAAGACACATATGGAAAATTCCGTGATCATTCAAAACCGTGATCCGCCACGCCAAAAAACATGCCTCGATGAAAGAACTAATGCGTGCTGAAAAAGGTAGCTGACCCTAGAACCCTTGATACAGTAGCAATAGAAGCTAACACACTACAAATTACATAGTCATTCATTTCCGCCTTAAAAACAAACGTCTTGGTGAACCATGACCATGTCTCTCTACAAAAGCAGATGCAAACTGCCGAGGAATCTAGCGGACAGAATTATATTTCTGTTGTGGATCTGTCTTTCCGTTTACGAAGTACCAAAAGCGCTACCGTGTCTTCATACATTTTGTTCTTGAATTATTCGTGATGGGATGTTCTATAAGAAAGAAGGCGGCACAGGTGGAAATCAAAGGGTAAACATGTCCTAATTGCCGCCAAGAATGCACACTTCCAGCCACTGGTGTGGATGGTCTACCCACAAATTCTTTATCACGGAACGTAATCAAGTTGAAAAATCGCCAGCATGTAGGTTTGTCGTAAAGTTGATCGTGGAAATGTAGACGCGGATGTCATGAATGGCGGATTCATATGCAAAGATTGCTTACTGGCACACAAAAACATGAGAGATTTGGATGATCATGTTATGATAGAGTTGGATAAACTTCGGATTGGGAAAGTGACAAAGAAAAAAAAAAAAAAAAAAAAAAAAAAAAAAAAAAAAAAAACCTCAAAAAACTTAAAAAAAAAAAAAAAAAAAAAAGAAAAATGGTACACAATTTGGGACAGGAATAACCAAACTGTAAGGAAGCCTGGAGTGGTATATTGAAACCTGAAAAGGTGATAAGCTTGGACACGTCAGTCTCAGCACAGTGCCTACTGTTTCTCAGACCGTCCTTCTGCTGTACGATTAGGTCCCTTTATGCCTCAACATTTGACATTGTAGGCCACTCCAGGATAACGATCAAGTATGCGTCTTTGGATTGATGGTAAACAGAACTAAGCATTGATAACGAGAGTAGGCCTGGAACTAGATGTTTGAAGTTATCCATGGGACTCTGCTATTAATCTACTAATGGTGACTTTTATATTACCGACGGTAACCCATGGGTTAACGGTACACGATAGTGAAGGCAAGTTCATGATTGATCGATCTTGACACCAGTGGTGCGAGATGTGTTGAAGGACAAGCCAAAGGGATAGGTATAGATTAGCAAACGGCAGATCATCGTAGGTGATAGCAAAACCAACCCATTATTTGCATATACAGCACCAGTGAGTATACGTCACACAGTTTTGGTGGCAGCAGCATTATTTCTTAGCAGAAACATGCCGCGCACTTCTTTTCTTGGAGGAATAACATTTACTGGGGGCAAACTGCTCGAAGTAAGATTATTTGGTAAAGTGCAAAACACGATAACCTCACCAATCAAGAACTTGGCCTTGGAAACCTAGGGGAGTTTGTTGTAGTAAGGATGGTGAGAGATTCGTTGTCAATGCGGCCAAAAACAGGTGTTCGTGTGTAGCTTCACCGACTCGTGGGAAAACATGGTTGTGTGATATAGATTTGAAATATGGCGATCCTACGGGATGACGATAAGTGACGATCCTTACGGGATGGCGATAAGTGACGACGGCGAAGTACTGGTCGTAAATAATTATTCGTCTGAAGTGACCATCTATAGTCGCAAAAGAGTTTTCTTCCAGCAAGAATTACAACAGAGTGTGACGCCGAGGGGGGATGATGCACTTCGACTGGACTAACCCTCGGTTTTCCGTGGCTATATAAACATGCCGAGATACAGGGTGAGTAAAAAATTTTTTTTAATTCTTTTAATTACTTTGTTAATTTTTTTGCACCATGTTTCTAACACTGTTTTTTTATTTTTTTGGTGGTGTCATGTGAAAGCGTAGATTCATTATCTTTATTTGCTGCAACCATCATTCCATCGGTTCACTATAGGACCAAGCTACGTCGTATGAACCAAGTAGCGGTTTTGCCGCCTTCACAGATTTCACATAAAAATGAATGCCATTCAGCGAAAGAAATTAGTGTCAGAGAAAATCGGGCTATTTATTAACTGCAGATAAATGTGATGCTATTTATCTGGGACGTTAGGAGCGTCCGTATCTGGATACACGCGGCCCCGATTAGCTTACTCAGTTGAATAAATAATGCCACCCCACCACAAGCCATACTAATGACTTGTGGAAACGATAAGAAGAAGAGAATCCACAAAAAGTCAGTTGCATTTGCATCGAGATGCCCTCTTAATGTTTCTATGTCCTCCTCACTCATAAAAAAATCATTTGGAAAATAAAGTAACTGATACAGGTATCAGTTTCTGGAGTTGAATGAATCATACGATATGAAGGAATAGACGTCGGTGACAATCTTTTGAGGTTTAAAGTATTGTCTATATTTATAGACTAAAAATATGACACAATCGGAAAAGTGTTACAAACGAAACATACACATTATGCACTGGACCTTTACACCTTTAACCCTCGTTACCGACGGGGGGGGGGAGGGTCCCCTCAGGATTTTTTCCCCGCTTGCTAAAAAACACCTGTTTGGTGCCAAATATTTAATGTAATGTCAATGACATGTTCCGCTCCTTTTAATCCAAAACAAAACATCCACCGGGGTATAGGTAAGATACAGGTGATCCCAAAAGTGAGGATGGGGGGGGGGGGGGGGGGTAGTAACCACCCCCACCCTCAGGAAGAGAAGTACCAACATGCCTAACACAGCACAGGAACATCACAGACACTTGATATGGGACAAATAGATAGCTATGGTCTCCTCTTTCCATTATTACCAAAATGAGTACCAACATGTAGACATTTACGTCACAATGACGTCATAATTAAGTTCGCATGTCAGCAATACTGACATTTCATAGACAAACACAGTGAAAAATTTCAATATTTCGCCAAAAAGGTTTAGGAAAATTCGATTTTCATGCGGAATTTGGCTCTACTTGATGGAAAGGACTAGTTTTATATAATGAAAGATTTTAGAGCTATATTAAGGTGTTGGAGTCGCTAAAATTGCGAAATATCAATTTTCCACCCTGATTCAGTATTTTCGTACCTTCATCAACATATGACGTTCATAATGGGGATGTTAGTATTATTTTGGTACCAATGGAAGAAGAAACTATAAGCTATCTTGTACCAAAATTTTACAGGAATCGGAGTTCAGTACCCGAAAATCACAGGGTTTTTTTTACCCCCCACCGGGAGTTTTGTACAAAAAATGGCTAAGGTGGACGAGGGTTAAGACATCGCTTTATTTGACATAAATATTGACATGCCCAATCATAATTGGGGGAGTCATTTGCATAGTTGGTCGCCGTGCATTCAAAATTGCAATCGGGATAGGGGCAAAATATGACTACTTGATAAAAAAGGCGTAGCTTGGTCTATACTTAACCAATTTAAATTAGTATGCAGCCAATTAAGGTAAATAAAATAAGACATTTAATTATAACAAAAAAACAAAAAAACTTTTGTTAAAAATTTCAAAATGCGGGACACAAACCAGGGTCAATTTTTGTACTTCATCCTTTACAACTTACGTAACATATTGTGATCTGAAGTAAAACATTGTTTTTGGGTTGTGCATGGTGTGATGGAAAAATTTATGCAGTCAACACAGGCTTCAAACTTATTGTGAAACGTGAAGTGTGGACCACGACTTTTCACGTCTATGCACATTTGGTTACGAGTTTGAGGTAGGTAGTAGGGATTATAATGCTAGGATTATGTGTTTGAGGATCACACTGCAACTACTAATGTCGGGTAAATTTAGACGACGCTGACTATGGGCCCCTGGTATGGGCCAATATCTTTTTCCCTTTTTGTTTGTTTTGTAATATTAATTTTCTATTAGCATGGATCTATCTACTCCTCAATAAAAAAACAAGAATGAGAAGTATCTCTTCAAAAGAGTAAAATTAATTATTTAAAGTGTGATCACTATAGCCTATTATATGGCAGCTATTGTACTTACGGCTTCTTGTTATTCACAGGACGAAATGACTACGGGTGTCTCTAAAAAAAAGGAAACCTCGAAGCGCCCTCTATATCACGAAGAGAAAAGAGGAACCAAACTTAAATTAATACACACTGAAAAGTACATTCATAGGTTCCGACACCGAAAAGATCTTTCCAAAAAAGGACACATATTGACCGGAGTTATGGCCGATTGAAAATTTATTACACTTTTTCATTTTATCACGGATGGCTACTGTTCCTGTACTGTCTAAGCTGTCGTAGACAATTACACCTTTCCAAGCCCAGTATTAGCTCCACATTCTTTCGGTCATATTCTTTGTTTTGCAACAAAGACCAGTTCTGATACTGAAAAGGTTAGTTGTCAATATTATAGAACTTGAAGATCTTGCCTCTTCTTCTTTACTGCGCGGTTCCCCTCCCCCCTTCACCCCCTTTGTCCCTCTAAGGACCCTGACGACGGGATGTAGGCTGCGCTCTCTTTTCCATTTTCAATAATTGATTCAATCTTCTTGTCCGTCGGATTGTTTCAAAGGCAGCGGTTATTTATGCGCAAGTTTGTGTTTCTTTTTTTTTTTTTTTTTTTTTTTTTTGTCTATTGGCAAGTTTGCTTGTGGTTCTGCTTAATGTTCCTCTAGGGTAAAGTCTAGCGGAGTCAAAATCACTGGGGATCTTACACCAGAATAACCGCTGCCTTTGCAAGCATCCGACGGACAAGAATGGATGAGCAGCATAATGGGGAATGGAAAAATAGAACGCAAGCCTGCATCCGTTGTTACAGCAGGCCAACTTCCCCAGTAGGGGAAAGAGCAGCGCAGTAAAGAACAAGAGCAAGTTATTCATGGAATTTCTAATAATGAAACTAAACTTTTCAATATCAGAATGACCTGTCGCAAAAACAAAAGAAATTCATGACAAACGAATGAGCTTGGCGGGTGGGGGAATGTGTATTGTCTAAACACTACTGAAAGAGTAACAATCCATGGATATATAAAATGAAAAAGTGGTACAATTTTCAACGGCCATAACTCGGCGTTCAATAGGTCGGTCGGTGTCGAAAACCTAATGAAATGCACTTTTCAGATGTGTATTAGAATTGTATGGTTTCCTTTTTCTCCTCGTGAAAAAGAGGAAATTTGGAGGTGTGTCCTTTTTTGTGAGACACCCGGTATTATATGGCTACTCAATTGTTTTTGAAGATCCTTTTGGGCTCTGAAAAAGATAGGGAAATAAATAGCAACGCCTCACCAGTTAATTGTCCGACTTCATATTTAAGGTAATTTTTTTTTGTAGTTTTTGATACCGTTTTGTAATTTAATCATCGTAATCAGGATATTATGGGAATCATAGCAGGTTCACGATTTTATGTTAATGAGTGTCCAATGTATATTATCAAACAGGCAAGAACATGCTTTCAACTCATTGAAGGAAGGAACTGGGAGAACAAATGTCAAAGATTATCACTCAATTGACTTTATGTTCTTATGGCGCCTTGTGGTCAGCATCTTCTTCACATATCAATTATTTTAAACACTACTCAAGACACAAACATATATGTTCAGGGCATTATCATGTCCATGTACGTCTAGCCTTGTCTGCCACATCACCTCTTTTACATCTCCCTATACACAGGACTTTTCATCAGTATCCATTGTGCGTCTTTTGTTCAACTGTCCATTATGTTTACAAAGTGTCAGAGAACGTTATTTAAACCTATGAATATTCATCACACGTTACTTTTTTCCGAAGTGGTTCTCGGACACTCGAGAGAAAAATAACGGTCTGATGAATATTCATAGTTAAACAATAAAGGACAATTGAACAAAGGAAAATTCTAGAACACCTCGGCCTCAGGGGTAAATGAAAGAAATAAACAATAGTTTGACAAGAAACTCAATATTAAACGGTCATCAATTGTACACAATCGTGTCCACACGTGTAGTTATTACTGATTTAACTAAGTCGAGGTTGGAATAAACACAAATCCCTAATGTCCCTCACGCCTATGGTACCCTTTGTAGTCGTCTCCACATGAGGTCGGACATAAGTCACTTAATACCCGACCTAAATCGATCGGTTTTAGTGTTTGATATAAATTTGCCTGTGAACGCGCATCGGGTTTAATTCTATCGGACCTAACTAGGCTAAGTCCGACGATTTACGGCCGAAGAAGATCAGGGTTAAGTCCGGTCGAAACTTACGGACCGGTATTAATAAGTACGTGTGGACATGCACAACCGTACCTCTGTCGGGACTTCTGTGACCAGTTTAACAAAAACAAGTAATCACACTGTTCTACTGACATAGAGGTGTGAAGGATTTGACCTAAGTGCCTCTGTCCGACCGCATGTGGAGAAGATTACAATAGGGTAAAATAGGCGTGAGGGGGAATTAGTGGATTTGTTATTAATTTAATTCCCGCCACCTCCTGGTACTTACGTTGTATTCGTAATCGTCGCCCCCTGTGGCATTCGTCAGTCCCCTCGCTACAAGATCCCTTTTTTTCCCCTTCCCCTTTCCGGTAGAGCATCAGTAGGTCCTCTAGCGACTCCGCACTCCTGATTAGTATCCGCCATAATAGTGACCCTATATTTTACATATTCGCTATGCAATTCTAATCATTTTACTAATTGTTGCTTGTGTAAAGAGTCAAACTGACCCTGAATTGCTTGCCTCTATTGTGCACATTGTTCCGGACTATGAGTACGAAGGACATGGTTCATTCTACCGGAACTTAATAAAACTACAGTGGGACCACGACTAATGATTGTCATCTACGTGTTAGCCTTTTATCTGTCGATTACGATTCGCCCCAAGTAGTAACAGCCTAGTGAATTGTAAGTTATGCAAATATTCTTCGTATTTTTAAAGGGACAATCGACAATTTTGCTCTTTTATTGTTGAAAGAAACAAAACTTATGAAGAATAGGTTGATCATACAAAATGCTTATTGTGATTGTCTGATTGACCCATCTGATGGTTATCGAAAACGAATCAGCCAATATAGTGATTGAAAGTCATGGAAGTCTTCAGGTGCCTCAATGCAAAAAGCTTATTGTGATTGTCGGATATTACAATTCTGCTTGCTTAGCTACTACAGGATCTCGTCAACGAATCAAGTCATGGAAATCGTCAGGTGATCAATACAAAGCTTTTATTGTGATTGTCGGATTACCATTTTCTGTTTAATTTTGTATTCTAAAAAGAACCTAAATTATTTGAATACAAATTTAAAAATATCAAAAAGACAATTTTAAAGTTTGCGTGTTACTTTAAAATGGTAACAACTTGGCAAGTGGTTTGTAGAGATTTGATGTCAGGTAACGCCCATATCACTGAATACGGATTAAAAAAAAATTGAGAGAGAAAGAGAGAAAAAACGAATAAAAAAGAAAAAGGGAATTTGCCTTTGTTTTCGTTAGTCGCAATCGCGTGCTAGTGATAGCCGTAAGACAAGACTATTTTAAGAATTGCCTAAGATACGATATATTCTTAGCTAAAACCTCTTAAGCACTAACCTGCGTAACAAAAACATTTCGGTAGAGCACACGTATAATCTTGTATCAAGATCTTGAATTTAGTGGTGTCCAGATCCCGGGGTCAGGATACTTAGGCACTAAATATCATAACCTGCCCTCAACTAAACCGACCGGCTTAACCAGTCAATATGGATAATCTTCTCAACAGGTGGGACCATTTCTAAATCAGATCAGGGTTTCCTCGACAATAAACGATTATCTCTCCAGAAGAGTGAACCTTATTATCCGACTAGAATTGGTGTAGACTCAGCACAAAGTGTACGCTGTTTCAAGTATTAAAAAACAAAAACTTAAAATATATTATTCAGTAAAATTGAGCATATATAAAATCGATTTTGTTGTGTCCACGAGTATTCTGTGCTAGAATCAACAACACACCGTTATGAAAAATCTGGAGTTTGATAAGGTCTGGCTTGTCCGTTAGACTCCGACCTAGCGGTCTAACAGGCTCACCAGACCTATCACAAAAAACACCATTATTTTTTCATACCGGTGTGCTTCTCATCATTATCTATTTACAGAAAGTCTTCACACCCAACGAGTTAGAACAACGTGTTTTTAATATTCTAATTTAAATTTTAAGTACATTTGGTTCTACCATTTAATAGGGTCAGGTGCCAAAATCACAATAATGAAATATGGTGAAATGAAAATGTCCAGGTATTTATATATTGGCATATTTCAGAAAAGTATTTTTTTCCCAAACTCAGAAGCCCATTTTGTGTCTAATTGCTAGTGTTAGGCCATAACAACACTTATAATTACTATTTTTGTGTTTGAAAGACAAGACATAAAGTATTTTCGTACCATGTGCGAATGTGTTGTTTACTAATAAAAGTTGGATCCCGGCTTTTATTATTAAACAAATTGAACCAAAAATCGTCATTTCTGCAAATATGGCGTGTAAGCTTTTTTTCTTCGGCGTATGAGTGGCAGAGCAGCTAAATATGTTGTAGGCGGTTGCGCCAGCTTCAATGTTGATTGGTTGGGGTTTGTTGAAGTCTATGTCCAACGGTGGGCAAAAGGGGGCAAAAGGTAGTGCACTCATTGAGAATGGATCCGCAGTCTGTGATGGAGTCGAGCCACATTGGCAGGCTAGAGATGGCTGCAACCCCCATCGGTGCATTTTTGCGTTGAAGCGACAGACTCCTGTGCGAATCCGGTTTTAAGGTGGAAACCCCATTCCTTGCGTGGAAGATTGTACCATGGTTAGTTCTTGTCATAGGGTGGTAAAGTGAGTGGTCTGGTCCGGAAGTATCTAGCCAGGCAGATTACATGTCTGTAAGATGTTGAATGGAGAGCTGGAGAGTTTAGCAGAGTGTCGATAGAAAGGTGCGACGAGGAGACAGTGTCTCTGTCTGCTGAGCTGGTGTTTGTGATTGTGAGTTCTTGACAGGTTATGCAGGCAGGTGCTTGTTGTCCGCAGCGCCTTATTCACCAGTTTGCGCATATGGTGTTCTCTCCAAAGGCACTGTAGGCTTGCAATGTCCCTGATTTAAGCATGAAAGAAAAGAAACGCTGAGTGAGTAGGACTGAGGGCAACCATAATGGTTTCTAAGCGTCTCGTTGAGTAGACTGTGTCCCAGCTTTTTTCGTGAGAGCTATTGCACCATGATAGGGCGGCAATTCAGCCAGCGCTGTTAGACCAGAGCCAAGGGGCGGTGGTGAGAAGAATGTTGGGTTGGCTCCCCTGATGATCCAGGCAAGTTGGCAAGGAGGCTTTTCCTCGAAGATATCTTGGCGCATATGGACTCGAGGTTGCTGCGAAAGTAAGGCCGCGGCAAGCTTACTCCAGATAAGTGTGTGTAGGGTTGTTATGGAAGGGGCGCTCTGAGGTTGATTTGATTGTGGCGATGAGACTCTTGTTGTTGAGAGGAAGGCCGTAGTAGCGTTAAGTAGCGTAGCGGTGTGCTTTGCTTCACTCAGCTTCAGTCTAAGGTCTTTAGATATGATTGCAAGTAGGGCCAATATCTGCCGTAAGTGTACTTCTATTTGTCCAGCTGCTTGTCCGATGGGGAAAGATCGTCGGCCGTAGTACCATAATGTATAGAGGTTATGTGAGGTTAAATCACTAATACAAGTTTGTTGAACAGCATGGGACGCCAGTACAGATCTTGTGCGTACTCCAGTCCTCAGACGGCCCGAGGCTACTACTTGTTCATCACTGGTCTGGAGCTAAAGCTTACGGTTGCAAAGCCGTTAATATGAATTATACAAGGTGACGATCCGGGATTTTCCTGAGGAGCTGAGTGTCAAGCCCTGGTTGCCACAAGTTGTACGTATAGTGCCCCCAGTAAGGTCCACAAGATGACCGCCTGCCCTTACGACGCTGTTTCAAAGCTTTCTCAATATCATTTGTAAGTTTTACAATCTGGTGGACAGTGCTCCGGGCCACGGCCGAAAATCCTCTGCTTGTTCGTCTTACCGGCGGGAGCAAGACCAGACCAAATGTCTTTTTGTATTAATGTTCATGGGTATCAATGTGTTCATTATGGCCCAGAGAGCCGAGTCCCCTCACGGGCGGACACAACTAAATCAACATGTGACAGGGGGTCTGGAAATGGGGGTTCGAGGGGTGGGGGGACCAAAGGTAAACAGGGTTCAAGTGTATAAGTTTGATACAAATGAAAGGGAATTTGATGTGAAATAGTTATTGCTACGCCTTAAGCAATTAATGCTTTCAGTTTAAAGTATACACTAAAAAGTGGGTAAGTCGCAATTCGCCGTACTGATATTCCAATTTAATAATGGGCAAGTTTTCAAATAGGTGCTCACCATGTCAACATCTTAGTAAGGGCTGTAAAACTTTTACCCCCAGAAACAATCGCTCACCCCTCCTACACACATTGGCATACCCCACCACGAGTTTCACACAATACCAACGCAAACTAAGAAGTATTCATACTTTTTCAATTTGTCTTTTATTTCTTCTTCGGAGTCACTGTATTCATTTCTGTGTCATAGCTACCGGCAGGCAAGTGCTCCTGCATATCTTGCCCCGACTACACATACTGGGATTCCCTCTGCAACCAACCCCCAATGTAGGATGGAACAGATTTCTTTCCACCTGAACATTTTCTGTTACATTGGTTTTTGTACATACTCTAGTAGCTCATATGGTTTTGTTTTGCAATATACAGTATGTCCAGAGCTAAACTGTTCAGGAATCCCTAATGAAGGTCCAGAACCATATGGTTGGGTAAGCTAATTCCTTACCTGACGTGCCGAAATAGCTGAAATGGCCACGCCCCCCCTTTTTGGGGTCACGATCGCTTTTTGAGTGAAGTCTACTGACTGTATCTACAGAACCGTTGGACCTAGGAAGTTGTGAGACCACTCACTGTGCCAATTGGCCTGGGGGGGGGGGGAATGGTCAGTAAATAACTTTTATATCTATAAACGTTCATGCATGTTTTTTTAGAACTTGTTAGAAATCGATTTCAGCATGTTGCGCACTACAATTACGAATGAAATCAATTAAGGTTTTTGTTATGCAAAACAGGAAGCGTCACCAAATCTTTGATTTTGCTCTAACTCTGCTCAGGGATTAGTTTTGTGACAACTAAGGGGAGGACACAAACAGAAATTCAATATTCTTTGCTCCGTTCTCATACTGCAGCCCGTCAAATGTTTGTGACCTTGAGCAAAATTTGGTAATATTAGGTGATCACCGTGCCTTTTTAAGTGCCAATTTATGTGCCACCGGTGTATTATCTCCAACAATTAAATCCGTATGACTTTTGTATTGCACAGAGCTATTGACCATTGGGTCTCACCTTGGATATAATCACATTTTGATGTTAATATCTTTTGTTTTCATGGGGGGGGGGGCAAAAATTGCCTGTCGTATAGTGACAATTTATTAATTTCCATTTTATAGGGACCTAGAATGGCAAGATAAAATGCTATAAAGGTCTTTAATGATTTTTAATACACCACTGCATCCATTGACCATGAAGCAGGCAAATATCCAAGATTTCCAAGCCCCCAAAAGATGGGGGAGCCTTTCGATGTGGCCGAAATGAAAAAGTCGCTAGCGCCATATGCTGTGGTAGTAGGGATAGCCTTTTCTATTTTTTTGCATCTCAAAGAACACTCTCTAGATATCAGAAATATTGAAATTGTTTTAAATTTTTGATTTTTTCAAATTTCATTTATGTATAGAAGATTATCAACCCACTTTTTCTTAGCATAATTGTACTCATCCCTACCATGTTGCACGTAGTGCACATTGGCGTAGCAGATCTGAAGACATGGCCTGCCGTACGTGACAAATGGGATATAATCACCATTTTTGATGTTGCTTTTTCTTCACTTCTTGGGGGATGGGGGTTCAATGAATATTTGGCTTCCTTTTATAGGCCCTATGGCAAGGTTAAATGTAAATGTGGCTAAATGACTTTAAATAATCTGAATGTCACTAAACTGCATCTGTTCCCCCTGAGCAGGCAAATAATAAAGATTTTAATACCCCCTCAAAGTTGGGGCCCCTCTTTTGTGGCTCAAATGAAAAGACCGCTAAATTACCCAATTTTGACGGCGCACTACCAGTGGCGTACCTAATCATGGTTGAGGGAGCAAAGCGCCCAAAGAAAATAAATCGGGAATTGGGACCAAGAAGGGAAGGGAAAGAGGAAGAAACGAGAAAAAGATCAAGAAAAGACGAGGAGAAAGAGCAAACTGGGAAGAGAGAGAGAATGGAAATGAGGAGAAAGAAAAAGGGTGAAAATAAAGAATATTTAAAAAAAAGGTGCAATTTGTTCTCTAAAACACTATTTTTGAACCTTTGCAAAACACAGGACCTTACGGAGCTCCGTCTCCTGGACCCCACCGTGACTTTGCCCCTGGAGCCCACTGGCCCCACTGAACCCTGACCCCCCCCTCGTACATAATGCACATTTCCTCAAGCTGGGGATAGGAATCGGGAAATCCCTTGAGTCTTGCCTCCCCCCCGCAGCAGATCTGGCTACGCTACTGCACCCATCGGCAGAATTGCTAGGGATAAGGATCCTGCAATGTATAAAAATGTGGCTTGATAATCTTGTACATAATTAAAATTGAAGAAATCAAAAATACAAACAAGATCAACTTTCTGATATCTTTAAAGAGTGCTCTACTACAAGGCAGATA